>JARHVA010011376.1:0-64998 GCA_037957365.1 Torreya grandis | reverse complement strand
TTTAGATCTCCATTATGTGTCCTCTTCACACGTGTTAATTTATTACTCTAATAGGTGCCTATAATGTGTGAATACATGCACCAGAGTCATTTAAATTCATTTAAGTGCATTAGGATCATTTAAACCACTCTTAAATGAAACTCTATTCAAGACCCTAAATATACACATAATATTATCTCTCCATTTTTCTTCCTTAAAGGGACTAGATTGTCAACCCAAGACTAGTGTTTGATAGGAAAGATGATGCTAGATTCTATAAAAAATTAATTTATTTCCTTATTAGGGTATCAATTTTTGGATTTATAGGCCTATCTTTACCTTATTGGTTTATCATCCACATCTATCTCTATAGTGTGTTGAGTTAGGCTAGGTTTAAATTCTTTTATATCATTATACTCCCAAGCAAACACATCGGCAAACTCTTTGCATAACTCAGTGAATACAAGTCTCTCTTTCATGTTACATACCTTTCCAAGTTTTATAATTTTATATTTAAATATGGTAACCCTCACATAATTCTATTGTTTGGTATATATTCTTATCTTTTCTTTCTTCATTTGATCATTCATCATTGAAGATGATTTCAAGTGTCACTAGGACTTTATGAAGCTTATTTGACCTTAATTGTAAAATTTGATTCCCATATTATTACTACAATTTGTAACTAATTTCTTGAAGATAACTCATCCTCTTTTTGGAGAAATCATACTATTTGTTTCTCATTATCAAAGAATTAATAATTAAAATAATTATTGGGAATGGGGGAGGTCTTACTACTACCTTGACACGTGGCTATTATCTTGATTTCTTGACATCATTAAGGTTATCAAACATATATCCAACCTATCAACATCCTTACTTTTCTCCCTTAGAATGGATTTTAGTTTGAAGGCCTCAAAATATTCCATAAGATCCCACACCCTGTGTTTTTAGGAATTTAGCAATGAGTTCTTTGTCACATTTTTACCTTTTACTTGATGAAAAATCAACTAATTATCACTAAACACTTGTAAACACTTCACTCATATTTTCCTACCCTATTGAAGGTTATGCATAAGTGATTCATACTATATTTCATTACAAGTGTTTCTGAATTGAAATATGAAAGTAGTATAATACCATTCCTTTAAAAGGATACACCAATATTTCCCCACCTCTTACACTAATATTGCTACCCCATCCATCAGATAATATCTACCATAGGCCATCCATGGGCTCACTAGGCTTGACCAAATAAGTAATGAAGGAACCTTCCTCATATAATCAATATAATCCTAGGATGAATTATTCCATGAACTTATACAAATCATTTTTATGATGTTCAGGTGCCCTCTCATTAAGAAAAACATTAGGTATGCCTTCAAGAGAAACATTCAATTCTCAATCAACATGGATATCTCCTTCATCATGAATAGTGTATTTTGCATTAGAGACCTTAGGCACATAGGGTTATATATTAATATTATCAATTTTTTCTAACTATATCTTAAATTTGGTGTTATATCTAGTCCTAAAAACCATGTAAGACCAATCTAATAAAAAGTATCCCCCAATCTTGGATATAAACTCCCTAAATAGACATAGGGAAAAGTAAGGTGGTAGTTATATAATAAAAACATCTTGAGAAATATAAAAAGTGGGGAAATAAGTAAAAGTTAAATTTATACCTTTGATAATACCTATAGTCCTTGTATATATCCCATCTAATTATAACACTCCTTTGGTGATTGGCTCATATTTTAGGCCTAGTTTATCAACCATTTGTTTAGGCATTACAGAGCTACTAACCAATATCAATCATAAAATTATGAACCAAAGACTCACATATGATTAAATATAGATAAAAAGGAGGCTTATCATTCTCAACTTGTTTCCATCCCCTAGGTTGAGTGTCATTCATGAGGATTATTCTCTTTCATTATTGATCTAACTACAAGGTTGAGATTGGATAGCTCTTGTTGAAGTAGATCATTTTGTCCAAAAATGGATAATGTATCCCACATTGGAATTTTCACATATAAATTCTTAATTTTATCAACAATGTTTATATAAGAACCTCTAACCTTCAACTATCCTTTAGGAGCAACAACACTATCTTGAACTTATGAAGATTAAGGCAAGGGAACAATTCTTACCTTATGATTTTTCTACACTTCCTACACTTTATGTATTTCATTGGGCCCATTAACCCCTTTAATAAATTGATAAGGTTGAATAGGTACTTGAATTCCTTCTTGATTACCTTTTATTTATCTTTTTTTATTCCTTGTATTGGCTTCCATATGAGTATCAAAGTTGTTCATTCCTCCAAACTAATTCATAGCACAATAGTCTCCTTATTGCTAATTAAGAAAAGTGAAATCATGTTATAATTTAAATTTATTAGTCTCTCATTATGTTTACATCTCAACTTGTTATGTTTTATAACCTTTCATACCTTGATAAACTTGAACATTTTAAGAATTTTGAGCACCTTGCACCATGGGACCTTGATTGGACATATCATTAGAGTACAAAATCTGATTTTGGAGATGATCATAAGTAAATAACCATGGATTATATTATAATAGGTTATTTTGAGCTTGAACAATAGAATTTGAATAACTAACATCATTTAGATTGTAGCTATTATAAGGCATAGTATTAGTGACTTGTCCTTGACTTTGAAAAGGAGGCATATTGGCCTGATTGAACTAGTTATGTGGCTACCAAGGCCTATAGTTTTGATCTTGTTACATATTTATGTTCAAAATTTCATTGAAAACAAATTTTAGAAGATTCTTAAATTCATGCAAGTCATTCAGAGGATTAGAGGCATCCTTTTATTAACTTTTCATGAAATAATGGGATCCAATGTGGGTAATACAAAGAGAGTAGAATGAGTAGGAGACTATAATTATATAAAGAAAGGCATAAGAGGCCTTGGGGGAAATATTAAATAATTGGATAAGACAATTTTCATCCCTTCTTATTACCTCATATGCATTAGGTAATGTGTTTCCCCCATTGATTGAATAATTATTGCTATGTCACTATTCAAGGCCCTAAAATAGCAAAAGAAAACATAGTTTGTAGTAGGTTTTATAATGGTTTGGATCCTATCCCAAGTATTTTGTAACATGTAGTTGAAACCAACCATGAATTATTGAAGATCTCTCTTTATGGTAGTTACTTGCTCTACTAATGATAGATGATCACTCTTATCATCAAAATGTTTGCATAGTTATTCTCCTAACTCATCCAAAGTGGTAATAGAATTAGACCTCAAACCTCTATACCAATGAAGAGCCTTCCCATTAAATGAATTGGATAATAATCCTATTTCTACATTCTCTTAAATCACATGATGCATAGGACAAATATCTCTTATGTGATAAATGGGAGTAGTGTAATATTCCCTACTGAAGTTTGAGATACTTTTAAGGGCATCAACAAATATATCATGATTTTGATGTAGGAGTAGAGGTTTGCCTTTATTGAAAGGAACAAAACTTGATTTATAAGCACTGCCATCTTAAACAATGGGGGTATATAAAACTTTTCTATAGATAAATCTACAAAAATAGTAAAATAACTTTTTGGATAAGGGTGTGTAGTAGAAAATATCCTCTTCTTATCTAAATGATAAGGTAATTATACAAACTTAAAAGGAGTACATTTAGCAGAAGATATTGTAGTTACCTTTTGCATGAAAACTAAACACTAGTCTTGTAAACAAAATGTTTGAAACTTTATTGGAGTTCTTAAATGATAAATGTAGATGTTATGATAGCTACATTATATTAAGACCAACACCAATCTTGAGCAATTTTATTGAATTTGGGTCCCCCTAGGAATGCCAAAAACTATTGTCACTTTAAAAAACACCCTTTAAGGAGGTGTTTTAGGTATCCTCCATCAATTGACACAATGGGAACTCTCTACAGGTATGGGTGGCCTATAACTAAAGAGAACCTCCAGAGAGGGATAGTTACCTTGACGCTACACCTATATTATCACTAAATCTACTCAAATTACAATGAAAAGGGAAAGAGAAAGTTGAAAGCAAATACAAAAAATGGGTGATGCACCAAAATTAATGTCTCCTCCTATGGTATATGAGTTGATAATAAATCTAAATAATGTTTAATGTAATCACACAACTTCAAACATTTCTCTAACATAATTATTTCAATATGTAAGTTACATTTGATACATTAACTAAGAGAGATAATCAAGAGGCCTAAAATAAAGAACTAATGAAATTTTCCCAAAATTAAAATTTACATAACAATTTAATACACACCATATGACCTGAAAAGAGATAACTTACTCATAAATAGGTAAGAATGAAGAGGGAAAATGCAAGGAATTTGAACATCAACACTATCATTCATCAATAATTCACTATGGATACACTAAATATGAGATGAAGAAGTCACATTAAATTTGAATTCACTTCAAAAGAAACAAGTATAAATTTTATTAGGGCTTACACATACTAACTTGGAGGATCCATTTAAAATCCATTCAAGGTATAATATATAAAATGAGAGAGAGAGAGAGAGAGAGAGAGAGAGAGAGAGAGAGAGAGAGAGAGAGAGAGAGAGAGAGAGAGAGAGAGAGAGAGAGAGAGAGAGAGAGAGAGAGAGAGAGAGAGAGAGAGAGAGAGAGAGAGAGAGAGAGAGAGAGAGAGTTCATCATGACTATCATCTATGATAAGGTGAATAAATATTCCTATTATTCATCCATCAACATGTGTTGGACTGGATTTATAATTTATTCATGAGAGGTGGTGTATAATTAGTCCTCAACTCTTATGACTCATTTCTCTTCACTTGAAACTTCTTTTTCTTGGTTAGAGGAGTTACAAGTTATCTTGACACATGGCCTACTTCAACTTCTTAGAATCTTTCTACACCATCCTTGACTCTTTAAATGCATATATTACATTGGTGAGAATGAGTTTAAATATTTATACCTACTAATATTATACTCTTTTTCATTATAACTTGTAACTTACATGTCAAAGTTTGTTTGATTCAATGGGAGGTGATGAAGGTAAGTTTATCTCTCATACAAAGTCTAGTCTTATTCTTGAATATTGTCACAATATTTTTTTGAATTGATGTATATATTATATAAATTTATGTAACCTATACCAAATCTTATGTATTACCTTCAATTATTCTTCATAGTTTATTAATAAGGAGTTTGGAGAAGGTTGCAAGCATTCGTGATATAGAAGTTCCATATAGCCTTGAGAATTGCATTGAAATATTATTCATAATCCATGATTTCAAAATTGAATATTCAAGTGTTTTAGGCCTTATTATGGGTCTAAAATATTATTTTTATATTTTTATAAACTTTGATAATTGATAAGATCATGTAGGCTTATTTGAAAGTCTTCAACAACATGCCTATTGAATTGTCTGTGAACAAGTTCTTGTATTCTACCTATAGCCATGGAAATTTATTTGTTAAACACTTGTAGGAGGTTTAAATGGTTTAATTATGTCCTTATATGGGTTATATGAGGCTATTTATGCCATTGGTGACCTTTATAAGGTATGTATCCTTGTTTTTCTAAGCAATCAAGAAGGCAGTCTTCACATAGCTTGGTTTAAAGACTTGGAACCTATTATAACACTATGGAGGACCCTTAAAATGGCTAATTAAATATCATGGGACATCTACCTAGGACTATAAATACTCTTAAAATGGTTATGAGTTTTAAATCCACTCAAACACTTTGAAAACTAGTTGAAAATGTAGTTTTAGACCTTTATTATGTGTCCTTTTCATCACACGTGTTAACTTGTTACTCCAACAGGTCCCTACAATATGTGCATACATCACCAAAGTAATACCAAGGCATTTTAATTCAAATAATACCATTTAAAAAAATATTATTAGTCATCAATATCCTTGAGGAAAAAATAGGTAGTTTTAGGTCTCTAATATTCTTAATGATTGTTCATAAAGTTAAGTCCCTTAATGGACTTACACAATCTACTTATGAATGCATTAGCCATTCTCTTTCCATTTTGAACATGGATGATCTTTAAGGATTTTTATGGATATTGGTTTAGTTTTTACCATCAAGATGTACATCTCAAAATTCATTATAAATTTAGCCTTTAGTTGCAAATATGCCACTTTTTTCTTACTCTTGAAACTTATTCAAGAACACTATACCCATGACTTTAGGCTTGTCACCCATTAATTATTATCAAATGTGGTAATTAATATTTGATTCACCTATTTTATATATCTTAGTGTTCCATAATATTCCCCTTGATATCTTCAAGGCTTATTTTATTTGCATTATTCTTCAAGACATTAAATGTGATTGCCTATATGGTTATGTTTCCTTCACTTGAGACCTGCATGTTTGGATCAATTTAAGAAAAACACTTTGGAAATGAAAAAACTAGTGGAACATGGGATAAATAGTGAGTAAATACTAAATTTTATCATATGATTTGGTTTCTATTATAAGCCTAAAACCCTTTAAACAATGTCAAACAATCTCAACACTTACACTCTTAAAACCCTGCAAACCTCTATATTGGCATTTGGGTCATTATTACCTATGAATATTGATTTTAAAAGGTGTAGGATAAATATTATGAATTTATTAAGGTATTATACATAATTAAAACTTGATTTTTATTCCCTTAATTCTTGTAAACACCTCATAAACTTGTATAACCCTACTTATCATGCCTAAAAAAGCAAAACAAAGATATTTCTTGCTAGCATCACCATGACCATTATGAATTTGGGTGGATTTTTATTTTTTATATAATATTTGACCTTAAATAAATACTTATAAACTATTTTTAAGTATTCATCAATCAATGACATGCCATTTCAAGACAAAAACCATGATAGTGGGTTTAGTAGGGTTTTAGAGGGGTTTAACTTGTTGGCAATGGTTCATAAAGATCTACCCCAAATCCAAAGACTAATAACAATAATTTGAATGGAATACAGGTGGTCAACATACCCTAATATTATTTTGATTTAAAGATCTCCTCCTTCATGAAACAAGTTTATGAAAATGGCTCTTCTTGGCCTGTCATTAACTTGATGGCTATCTTGAATGGTTTATTGCTTTGTTTGGACATGTACCATCTTTTTTAGCATGTTTTTGACCTAAGTAATCATGGATTATGTCTTATATATGTGTTTATCACCCTCTACTAATGTTATTTTATCTGAATATTCTTGAACCAACATGAAACCTACATGTTCTCTTCAAAAACTTGCTTTATCTTGTTATGCAAATTGTCCATTTGACATAATAACATATTGTAACTACATACCATATGTTTCATGGAGTCATTATTAGATTTGGTAATGATATTTAATGCATATAATCTATTTTCATACCTTTAAACCTACCATTATGTTATATTTGGAGTTGAAGATAAAGAACAAAGAGGTTTCAAAGGTGAAAAAATGTTATGAAAAGAGTTTTGACACCTCTTGGTTTGTGTACGACATAATGATGTATGAAATGATCTTGAATGAATTCTAAATGGACCAAAATTACTAATTTAAATGGTATTGTGCATTCATACTTTATGTTTTCCAAGGGTTTACATTACAACATTACTAAAAGCAAAATATCAAAATCAATGAAACCTTAAAATCTCCAAAATTACCTTAATCCCTCCAAAATATTGAAATGGAAAATGTTGTTATCTCATTGGATTTTCTCCTAGACTAAATATCCATAATGGAACACCATGACATCTTTGGAATCATCACATAAATTCTCTTTCTATGGTTCTTATTATACCTTAACTTTTGTAAAATAACCTTAATCTTTGCTAAGTTACCTTAACTTATGCTAAATTACATTGAAAAATATCTCTTCAAAGGTCATGGCATGAAATTATTGGACAAGACACAGACGTGGACTCTATCATAATAATAATACCTTGTATATATCTTGAGATGACATTCAACACCACAACCATGACATCAAGACGTGATTCTCAACAAGACTATTTCAAGGTTAGAGGACTCAATTACCTAGTTTTGAATAATCCTTTGTCATGGGTGACTTATTATCTAACATTTTTGGAAATTTCCTAGGGTAGTTTGCCTGATAAACATTTACACTAGTGGCCTTAGACAACCCATTAGGCATGTAGTCACTAACAATTACTTCTCTATGAGATAAAATCTGAACCTGAACATGACATATCCTTTTGAAACAAAATGAAATCTAAAAATACCTTCAAAACACAAATAGAACAAGACAAACACAACAAAGCCAACATGTGATAGAATAAATCTATGAAATAAAATCCTAATATATTATGTACAAGAGGATAAAATTAACCTCCATATTAATTCTTGAGGTGTATCCCATTGACTGGGATATGTACTTCTTCTCCCTTCATCTTTGATAGATAAAAAGTGTTGTGAAGCTTATAATAAGTGATAACATTGGGACCAGTCCATGAAGCATCAATATTTGTGTGTCTTCCACACCTGGTCCTATCTTCATCCCACTTAAACACAAGGTCACCTTCTTGGAATACTATTGGAACAAATTTCTTGTCAAATTACCTCTTGGTTTTAGCTTGATGGGACTCTATAGTATACATGGCATGATATCTTGTTTCATTTATCTCCATCAACTCAGCTAGTCTAATCTCCAAGGTATCATTATACATCATCTCAAGCTGATGTGTAAGATTTAGATCTAGTAGCTCAAGAGATATTGGTATCTTATCTTCTTTTCCATAGATAAGCATCTATGGTGAGTTTTTAATGACTCTTTTAGGAGTGATCCTATTAGCCCATAAGGTTATCTTCAACTTTCTGTGCCATGTTCTCTAATTTCCTCCATAGTCCTCTTGATAACCTTAAGGATATTCTTGTTTATGGACTCTACTAGTCCATTTCCATGATTATGGTACTTGGAGGATGTCTTTATATGATTTCATGTTTCACAACCCACTCACTTATTTTAATACCAAGGAAAGCCATTAAATTATTTGAGATAAGTATAGAAGGTATGAAAAAATCTAGTTATTATACCTTCATAAAAGAATAGAACATTGGTTTCATTGGCTTCCTTGAGAGATACAACCTATATCCATATAATAAAATAATTAGTTGTATTCAATACCCATTTATGACTAGCACTTTAAGGAGGATTGATCATACATATGAAATCCAATCCCCTCTGCATGAAAGGTTAGTCTACATGAATGGGGTGGAGAGTAAGAGTTGAAATATTTTATTTTACTATGAATAAGGCACACTTTTGACACTTTATCACCCATGCATATGAATCCTTGAAAAATCTAGGCCAATAATAAGTAGCTCTCATCACTTTTATTGTTGCAGTTCTTAGTGTAAATTGACAACCTGATGATCCATCCTAAAATTATACAAATAATTTATCAATATAATCAACCTATACACACCTTAGGATTAATATATTAATTTCATTTCTAAATATTATTCCATCTACCAAGATATATGGAATGGATTGTAATCTAAAATGTCTCATTTTAGCCTTATCTAGGCCTAATGGGTACTCACCTAGTTGGATGAATTTGACCATTTATTTTATCCATATCATGGTAGATGAAGATGAAGCTATTTTAGTGTATTATTGGAGTGATAATTCATATTCCTTTTTATCTTTCAAGTCTATACCTAAATGTTCACATAACCCCTTACCTCTCACCAACTTGGAAACCTTGATATCAACATCAAATTCCATGACAGTAGTGATCTAACCAACCCTTTTTCATTTAAATCCTTACTAAAAATGAAGTATTTGATTCTTGGATGAGACATAATTACATGTAAATTTTTTTTAGAGAGTGAATTCCTAAAAAAATTAAGACTTATTATGATAATAATCACTTCCTTCTCTATAAAAGTGTATCTTACCTCATAATATGCTAACCCTTGGTTGAAGAAAGTAATGGGTTGTTCAATGCCATATTAATTTGATTATTTCAACATGGATGAGATGAATTCATAATTTATAAAATAATTAAATGTGAATTCCTTATTGAAATCAATATTTTCAAGTGGTGTTGGAACTTCAATTATGGCTAGTTTGATAGCACCAAAATTATCTCTTCCTTCTCTAGTCTAATGAAAGGCCTAATTTTTAGTCAACAAGGATTTTAGATGCTTGAAAAGATTAAAAAATTAGGTATGAATATCCTAATGAAATGTATTTTCCCAAGGAAAATTTTCAGCCCTTTCTTTTGCTTAGGCAATGACAAAGACAAGATAGCACTTACTCTTTTGGGATCTATGGAGAGACCTTTCTTGGAGACAATGTGACCCAAAAGTTTGCATTCATGGACTAAAAATACACATTTTTTATGATTTAGAGAGACTCCAAAGTATCTTCATCTCTCAAAAATATACCTAATATTAATTAAATGATCACTTGCATACTTGGAAAACATTGTGATATAATCAAGATAAACCAACACTATATCATTCATTAAACCTTCGGATGCCATGTCCATGAATCTTTGGAATGTAGCTCTAGAATTATACAAACCAAAATGAATTTTATTATATACATATTGACCCATTATTTTTTGAATTTTGTCATATATTTGTCTTCTTATTGCACCAAAATTTTATTATACCCTAAATAACCATTAAGGAAAAATAAATGTTCATAACTTGATACCACTTGCAAGATTTTATCCATGGAAGGCAAAGGGTAATGACATTTCAAATAAAATATATTCATGTCCCTAAAATATACACACTATCTTATCTCTCCATTTTTCTTCCTTAAAGGGACTAGATTGGCAACCCAAGATGAGTGTTGGATAGGAAAGATGATGCTATATTATATCAACTTAGTCAATTCTTTCTTCATTAGGGGATCAATTTTTGGATTGACAGGCATGTGCCTTTGCCTTATTGGTTTAATGTCCACATATATCTCTATAGTGTGTTGAAATAAATAGGGTTAAATCATTTTATATCACTATACTCCTAATAAAACACATCAACAAACTCTTTGCATAAATCAATGAATGAAAGTCTCTCTTCCTTGTTACATACCTTTCCAAGTGTTATATTTTTATCCTTAAATATGGTGACCCTCTCATCATTAACTATCTTTCTTGGTAGATATTATTATATTTTATTTCTTCATTTTATCATCATCATTGGAGCTACTTTCAAGTGTCATTATGCCTTTAAGCTTGTTTTAACTTAATTTCATAATTTGATCACCATATTGTTACTACAATTTGGACTAATTTCTTGAAGAGAAATCAACATCTTCTTGGATAAATCATGTTATTTGTTTGTCCTTATCAAATACTTGATAATTAACATAATTATTAGGAATGTAAGGTCTTAATAATACCTTACCATGTGGTTATTATCTTGAGTTCTTGAAATCACTATGGATATCAAACTGAGATCTAACTACAACCAAACTATTATCATGCTTATTTTCCTCCCTTGGAATGGATTTTAGTTTTAAGGCCTCAAAATATTCCATAATATCCCACAGCATATGTTTGTATGACTTTATAAATGAGTTATTTATCAAATTTTGACCTTTTACTTGATGAATACTCAGCTCACTACCACTAAACACTTGTAAACACTTCACTCCACTTTTCCTATACCATTTAAGGCCATGCACAAGTGATTCATACTCTAATACATTACAGTCATAGACGAATTAAAATTTTAAAGTATTAAAATACCTTTCCTTAGAAGGAGACACCAACATTGCACTACCTTTTGCACTAATCTTTTTCCTTGATTTATCAAAGAATGGATACCATAGAATATCCATAGGTTCACTAGGCTTGAAAATTTTAGGAATGAAGGAACCTTCCTCATGTAAGTATTAAAATCCTAGGCCTAATTATTCCATTAACTTATATGGATCTTGCTCATGATGTTCAACTTCCCACTCATCAATAAAAATATTGGGTATGCCTTCAAGATAAACAACTAGTTAGTCATCAACATGGATATCTCCTTCATCAAGAATAGTGTAATTTACATTGAATACCTTAGGCACATAGGGTTATATATGACTCTTATTAATTGATTATAATTATATCTTAACTTTGGTGATATATCTAGTCTTAAAGACCATGCAGGACCAATCTGATGACAATTATCCCCTAATATTGGTTGTAAACTCCCATGATAGACATAGGGAAAAGTGAGGTGGTAGGTATATCATAACAAAATCTTGAGGAATTAAAAAAGTGGGGCAAGAATTCAAAGTTAAATTCATACCTTTGATAATACTTATAGTATTTATAGTTGTCCCATCTAATTACAATACACTTTTGTTGATTGGCTCATATTTTAGGCCTAGTTTATCAACTACTTATTTGGGCATAATAAAGGTACCATAACCACTATCAATCATAAAATTATAAGACCAAATACTCACCTATGATAAGAGAGAGATAAAAATGAGGCTTATCATTATTGAATTGTTTCCCTCCTTTGGGATTAACATCATTCATGAGGACTACTCTCTCTTTCATTATTGATCTAACTACAAGATTGAGATTGGATAGCTCTTCTTAAAGTAGAATTTTTTGTCCAAGAATAGACAATGTATCCCACATGGTAATTTTCACATGTGCCTTATTAATTTAATAAATAATGTTTATATAATAACCTATAAAAAAATTCTAACATTTAGGAGAAACAACACTATCTTGAGTTGTGAAGACTGAGGCAAGGGAACAACTCTTACATTTTGAATTTTTTGCACTTCCTACACATTTAGAACTACATTAGGTATACTAACATCTTGAGGCACTTCAAAATGTGGAATATGTACTTGAATACTTATTTATTACCTTATATTATTCCTTCCTTAAACCTTGTGTTGGTTGTCATAGGAGTATCAAACTTTCTCATTCCTCCAAACTTATTCATAGAATAATATTATCCTTATTGCTAATTCATAAAGGTTGAATCATATTGTGTTTTCCATTTATTATTCCCTCTTTATGGTGGCATCTCAACTTATAGAGTTTGATAATCTTTCATATCTTGAGAAACTTGAACATTTTGAGAAGTTTGAGCACCTTGCACCATGAGAGATTTGATTAGACATACCATTAGAGTAAAAAATCTGATTTTGGAGTTGATCAAAAGGAAATCACCATGGCTGATCTTGGACTAGGTTGTTTTGATATAGAATAATAAAATTTAAAGAACTAAAAGCATTTGGATTATAGTTTTTGTAAGGCCTAACATTAGTGACTTGTCCTTGACCTTTATAGTTACCTTGGAAAGGATGTCTATTTGCCTAATTAAACTGGTTATATGGTTGTCAATGCCTATAGTATTGATCTTGTTGCCTCTTGATGTTCACAATTTCATTTCTAAAACTTTATATAAGAGTCTCGACTTCATTCAAGTCATTAGGAGGATTAGAGAAAACTTTTTCTTAACTATTTAGTGAAGGAATAGGATCTAATGTGGGTAATGCAAGGGGAGTATAAGGATTAGAAGAATAAAATTATATAAACAAAGGCATATGAGGCCTTAGGCTAATCTTACTAGATTTCATAAGACAATTTTTTTCCCTTATTGATTCCTCATATATATTAGGCAATGTGTTTCCCCCATGATTGAATCATTCCTTCTATGTCACTATTCAAGAACCTTAAATATTACAAGAAATCATATTTTGTAGTAGGTTTGATAATGGTTGGGATCATGTCCCAAGTATTTTGGAAGTTATAGTTGAAATAAACCATGAATTTGTGAGGAGATCTCTTTATGGTAGTTAATTTCTGTACCAATGATAAATGATCACTCTTATATTCAAAATGCTTGCATTTATTTTCTCCTAACTCATCCTAGGTGTTAATATATTATCCCTCAAAACTCTATACCATTGAATATTCATCCCTTTGAATGAAGTGGATAACAATATGATTGCTACATTCTCTTGTATTACATGATGCACAAAATAAATGTTAGAAATATCTCTTATGTGCTCAAAGGGAGTAGTAGAGTATCCTCTAGTGAAGTGTGGGATACTTTTAAGGGTAAGAACAAATATATCATCATATTTATATAAGAGTATAGGAATTACACAAATGAAATGAAAAAAATATTGATTTTTAGGAAATGTAATCTTGAGAAATGGGGGTATATAAAAATTTTCTATAGATAGATTTTTAGTAATAGTAAAAGACCTTTTTGGATAAGGGTGTGTATTAGAAAATCTCCTTTTTTTATTTGAATGGTATGGTAATTCTAAAAACTCAAAAGGATTACCTTTATTAGAAGATCTTGTAGTTACTTTTGGCATGAAAACTAGACACTACTCCTTCAACTAGTATGTTTGAAATTTTTTTGGAGTATCTAGATTTTGAATATAGATGTTGTGAAAGATACAAGTATGTTAATACTAGCACTAATATTGAATAGTTTTCTTGAATTTGGGTCCCACTAGGCATGCCAAAAACTATTATCATTTTAAGTTTCACCCTTTGAGGAGGTAAATCAAGTTTCCTCACTCAATTCACCCAATGGGAAATATATAAGGATATGGGTGGCCTATAACTAAAGATAACCTCTAGAGAGGGTTGGTTCCCTTGATGCTACACCTATATTATCACTACACCCACTCAAATTATAATGAAAAGAGAAAGAGAAAGTTGAAACCAAATATGAAAAAGGGGTGATGCACCAAAATGTATATATCCTATTATGGTCTATGATTTTATATCAAATATAAACAAGGTTGAATCTAATCACACAACTTCAAATAGTTCTCTAGCATAAATATTTCAATATGGAGATTGCAGCTAATACATTAATCAAGAGGGGTAATCAAGAGGTCCAAAATGAATAAATAGTGAAAGTTTACCACATTTAACATTTTAATAACTAATTAATACACACCATATGACCTCAAAAGAGATAATTGACTCACTA
Organism: Torreya grandis; assembly: GCA_037957365.1. Classification (NCBI taxonomy): domain Eukaryota; kingdom Viridiplantae; phylum Streptophyta; class Pinopsida; order Cupressales; family Taxaceae; genus Torreya; species Torreya grandis. The sequence goes on along the minus strand of JARHVA010011376.1, from coordinate 50,055 downwards.
ATAGGAAAGAATGAAGAGGATAAATGCAAATATATTTAACATCAACACTATCATTCATCAATAATTCACCATAAATACACTAAATATGAGATGAAGAAGACAAAAGTAGTTTGCATTCACTTAAAAAGTAAAAAATATCAATTTTATCATCGATTTACCATTATAACTTAGAGGATACATTTACAATCCATTAAACACCAAATATATAGAAGAAAAGAGAAGAGAGAAAGAAGACATGGAGTAAGTTCATTATGATTGTCATCTAACATGAAACTAATTACAATGGTAATAAAATGTGAATAAATAGTCCTATTATTCATACATAAACATTTGTTGTCTTATATTGATAATGTATTCATGATATGTGGAATATGAGTTTATCTTCAACTCCTATGACTCATCTCTCTTCACTTGAAACTGTCTTTTCATAGTTAGAGGAGTTACAAGTTGTTATCTTGACACAGCCTACTTTAACTTTTAAAATCTTCCTATGCTATCCTTAACTATTGAAATGCATATCATACCTTAGTAATAATTATATTAAATCTTTAAAACTCATAATAATATTCTATTTGTCATTATATCCTATAACTTGAATGTCAAAGTTTGTTTGATTCAATGAGAGGTGATGAAGGCAAGCTTATCTCTCATACAAAGTCTAGTCTTATGATTGAAGATTGTCACAATAGTATTTTAAACCTGATGTATGTACTTTATAAATTAATTTAACCTCTATCCAAGTGTATGGATTACCATCAATGCATCTTCATAGTTTACTAATAATGAGTTTGAATAAGGCTGCAAGTATTCATGTTATAAAAGTTCCATATAGCCTTGAGAACTGCATTGAAATATTGTTTGTATTAAATGATTTAAATATTAAGTATGTAGATTTTATATGCCTTATTATGGGTCTTAAAAATGATTTTTATATTGTGATACACTTGGATAATTGATATAAACTTGTAGGTTTCTTTGAAAGTCTTCAACAACATGCCTTTTAAACTGCATGTGAACAAGTTATTTTCTTCTAATTTTAGCCATTTAAATTGATTTTTTCATGAGTTTTATAAGGTATCAATTATGTAATTATGTTATTATATGGGATCCATGAGGTTATTGATGCCATTGGTGACATTGAGAAGGTCTAAATTCTTTCTTTTCTAAACAATCAAGAAGGTAGTCTTCATATAGCTTGGTTTAAAGACTTGAAACCTTTAATACCACCATGTAAACCTATTATAATGTATTATTAAATATCATGGGACCTCTACCCAGGCATATAACATATATTATAATGGTTATGAGGTTTAAATACACTCAAACACTATGTAAACTAGTTGAAAATGTAGTTTTAGACATCTATTATGTGTCCTCTTCACATGTGCCAACTTATTGATCCAACAGGTGTATAAAATATTAGAATAAATAACCAAATTATTTTAAATTCATTAGGATAATTTATACCAATCTTCTCAGTCATTGAGTTCTTTGAGGATAAATTAGGTAGTTTTAGGTCTTCAATCTTCTTAATGATTATTTACAATGCTAAGCCCATTAATGGAATGGAAAATTCCATGAATATAGAGTATACATACATTAATAACATATGATAATTCCATTATTTATTGTGCATCTTCTCATCCAACTTCCCACATGATAAATTTTGTCTTCTCGGGTTTGCAAACTTATCGATGTGTATTTTAGAGGACTATTTAGGCAAAAAATGGCTTCAAATGCTTAATATTTGGTTGAAAATACTCCTATATGATTTTTTAATGACACATTATATATATATATATATAATATTTATAATATATTTTAACACATAAACCTTATAATACTTTCATTAACTGATAGTTAGGGTTTCATGATAGTCTAGGGGTTTTAACCCTAACTATCATAATTTTGTGTTCTCTCCTCATTATAAATAATTTAATCACTATGTAAACCTTAATAAATTTTCAATAAATAATTTATTTCCTTTAAAAACTTAATATACAATCCATACTCACCCTTTCCTTTCATGAATTTACTCACAAGTTTGACACAGTCAAGTTGAGCATATATGTTTATATTGTTCTTTTAGTCATTTGATCTATAGATGGATTGTTATGAGTTTGATAAATTATTATACTTATGAGGGAATAATTTAGGTATTTTTATATCCCTTATTTTATTTTTCCACTTATTCAATGTTATTTCTTTCCATAATGAATACTAAAATTCTCTAGAACTCACATTTCCGAAATTGCATGTACATAGTCATGTGCGTTCTCCCTTATATCTATCACCTTTCTAGGTTTTGAGAATGGTTATTATTTATAGGGTTTATATTTAAACTAATTAATCTCAATAATTAAACCTTTTAACTTAACATGAGTCTCTATACTTCAAATTCAACATAAAAATGTATCTTTTATCCATTTTCTATGTGTAGGCCTATAGGTGCCTATCTAAGCTTGAACCATTTCAAACTTTCTCTTTTACTAAAATCCATATCTATAATGATCTTAAATGGTCCTAAAATAAATTTTGGGTTAATTTTTTTCTTTAATACCCTTTTTAAATGAGAAACCACACATGATTTTCTAGGATCCTTTCCTATATGCCTGTAGACTTACACAGTCTACCTATGCATGCATTAGCCATTCTCTTTCCATTTTGACCATATATTATCTTTAATGAGTTTGAGGTATCTTGGTATAGTTATTACCATAAATATTTAAATCTCAAAATTCACTATAAACTAATCTTTTAGTTCCAAATCTAACACTTACTTTCTCATTCTTAAAACTTGCTCAAGAACACTATACCCATGACTTTAGGCCTATCACCTGTTACTTCTTATCAAATATGGTCATGAATAGTTTTATTAAAATATTTTATATTTATTATTGTTTCATAATCTTCCCATTTAGTTATTAAAATCTTATTTCATGTGGATTATTCTTTAAGACATTAAATGTGATTGCCTATAGGACTATGTTTCCTTCACTTGAGACCTATATACTTGGATTAGGACAAGAAAGACACTTTAGGAATGAAATAAAATGGTTTAAAATGGTATAAATATTTATTTAATACTAAAAATGTGTATCATATTCTTTATTTTCTATTCTAATCCTAAAACCCTTCAAACAATGTCAAATTGGCTCAACACTTGCACTCTTAAAACCCTACAGACCTATACATTGGCTTTTGGCTCATTCATACCTATGAATATTTATTGGAAAATGTGTAGGAGAAATATTTTGAATTTTTTTAGGTATTATACATAATTTAAACTTTCTTTCAATTCCCTTCATGCTATAAAACACCTCATAACCCTATATAACCCTCTTTGTCATGCCCATAACAACAATACAAAGACATTTCTTGTTAGAATCACCATGACCATTAGGAAATTGGGTGTAAATTTATGTTTTATAGGATATTTTACCTTTAATATATACCTATAAATTATTTCCATGCATTCATCAATCTAAGACATGTCATTTCAAGTGAAAATAATGGCAGTGGAGTTTAGTAAGGTTTTAGAGGGATTTAAATTGTTAGCAATGGTTGATAAATCTCTACCCACTAATCCCAAAAATAATACCATTAATTTTAAGGTAATATGGGTGGTAAAAATACCATAATATAATTTATATTTAAACATCTCCTCCTTCATGAAATAAGCTTATGAAAATGGTTTTTCTTGGCCTACCAATGACCCAATGGATATCTTAGATAGTTTTCTACCTTATTTGGACCTATACCATCTTCTTAAGCATGGTTTTGACTTGAGTAAGCATGGAGGAGGCCTTGTATATTATTTTTTCACCCTATTCCAATGCCCTTTTAGCTAAATATGCCTTAGCCAACATGAAACTTTTATGATCTCTTCAAAACTTACTTTCTCTTGTTATGCAACTTTTACATTTGGCACAATAACCTATTATAGATATGTACTATACATTATTTGGAGTAAATATTAGATTGGGTAATGATATGTAATGTACAAACTCTCTTTCCATGCCTTGAAACCTACCATTAAGTTATGTTTGGAGTTAAAGACAAAGAATAAAGAGGTTTAAAAGGTGAATAAACATTAGAAAAAGAGTTTTGACACCTCTTTGTTGATGTATGATATAATGAAGTATGACATGATATTTAATGAATTCCAAATGGCCAAAAAACCTCATTTTCATAGTACTAGACCTTCACACTTTATGTTTTACAAGGGGTTACGTTGAAACAAGCAATATATCAAAACCAATCAAACCTTAAAATCTCTAAAATTACCTTAATCCCTCCAAAATATTGAAATGGAATTTTTTAAAATCTCATTGGCTTTGTTAATAGACTCAATATCCATCATGGAACACCATGTTATCTTGGGAATCATCACATCAATGCTCTTTATATGGTTCCAAGTATAACTTAACTTTTGTAAAACAACCTTAAACTTTTTTAAGTTACCTTAACTTATATTAAATTACATTGTAAAAGATCTCTTCAAAGGTCATGGCATGAAACTACTTGGATGAGACACACACATGGACTCTATCATACTAATATGACCTTGTATAGACCTTGAGATGACATTCAAAACCACAGCCATGACATCAAGACATGATTATCAACAAGACTATTTCAAGGTTATATGACTCAATTACCTAATTTTGAACAATCTTTGGTCATGGTTGACTAGTTATCTAACATCTCTCTTGTTCATATAGCTTAATTTACTTGATTAAAAATGGCATTCCTTTTTATAAGATAGATATCACATTTTAGAGATAGTTTTTTTGAATAAATACATTAGCTTAGGTTTATAAAAGTGTGTACTCTCTCTATTATGCTCTCTCACTCTTGAAAGCATCATTTCCTTTCATATATCACATTTAAATTATTAGAGTTACATGCTTCTAAATGCATTTCTTATTTGGTAGTGTTATTTTGTTCAAGCATCTTACTTTATTTTTTTATAAGTATTAAATTATCCCCCTTAATTACTTTTTATTTTATTCTTATACACATTTTAAATATTTGTGTCCTTTTTTCACTCAATCATGTTAACCTTAACCTAGTTTATAAGTATAGCTATAGCTTGGTGCAAGCCAACAAACCAAACAACCTCTATAGATCTCTAATAGCCCATAGTGCCCTTGAGACTATTAGGTATTTGCTTAGTAACCTATATGCCCCCTTTAACAGACCCTCATGGATTTGTTTATATTTTTAGAGCTATACTTAAAAAAAATTCTTCCTAAGATAATACCATAGGTTATTGGCATATTGACTACTATGATGTTGATCTTAATCCTTTTCTGAGGAAATGATGCAAGGGAAACTTTGGCATCTTTGATTTGGCCAACAAGTGAACACTCTTTTGATTTCATTGAGTAATAACAAACACATTTTTTTGTACATGTTAGGCTAATACATGAGTAAATTTGGTATGAATTATTTTGTATGAGGCTCTTATGTTAATTATGCAAATTATTGACTTTACATCCCTTGAGGAATAAGTAAATTGTAAAAAAGGTCAACTTTATTGGACTTAGAAGTCACAACAACCATGGAGTTAACCAAATTGGAATAAGGTGGGATGGTTAATATTATTTTTTTATTGGCCTTATTTTAAGTAGGATTTCTGCATTTTATAAATTATACTAGTCTATCTAATTGATCTGGATAGGTTCCCAAATATTTATCTTGTTAAAATGTTCAATTATAACAAAAATAGGTAAACTAGTAAAAGAAGAGCATTCCAAAGGTTGAGATACATTAGAATTATTATTGATAGGAGGGGTATTTTTTGTATAACTAGTATGAGTATTCAGGGAAGACTCACATAATTTATCTATTGGTTTTTTTCCTTTCATCTGAATAGAGGGTAATGTTCTTCATGGAAGAATAGCTTTAGTATATTCTTCATACCTATCATTTTGTTGTTTCTTTTAATTTTAAGCTCTTTGGAATACCATAATGCCTGATTGTTCATGTATTAAACATTATCCTCATAATCATATTCATTTCAATTATATTCCAAGAATACATTTACAAAGTCACCACTAGGTTCTTCAATTTCACATTCTTGAGGATTTGGATTTTCTAATTCATTTTTCTTCTTCGATCTCTTCATATCCAAATATTTATTCTATTTCCAAAATGACAATCATGGGTGGATTTGTATTTCATTGAGGAACTTTAAATGCAATTCTTTACTAAAGATCTTGTAATTGAGGATGATCCCTTTGAAAAGACACATAATTTATTATTGGGATGTTATGATAAGGAGCAGTGATAGTTTTTTGAACTAGTTTCTTCTTCAAAGTTGTTATATCTTTAACCATATTTTGTAAAATTTATTAGGTGGAAGATTAACCTAAATTATATATTTTAATTTTATATGATTCACTCTTTAGCTTTCCAACCTGTATCATGTCATCTTCAACATAAATATCTAATATTTGAACTACAATTAAATCAATGACTCTGGCTCTTCTCAATTAATAACTCACTTCTAGTAATTGATAATTGATAAAGAAACACTTTTGATTCTCAAATGTCAATTTGTTATTTATTGATATTTTATGTAGTAGCTTGTTGAATTTAGATATGAAATATCTCATAGGTTCATGTCTTTCTTTATTCATCTAAGTGATTTGAGCGAATAATGTGTTTGTATCTTTTGTTGGTTTGAATCTATTTTCAAACTAGGTATTCATATTATTCCAATTGGTTATTGGTCCTAGAGTAAGATGATAAAACTAATTTACTACTCCATTATGGACATTTTTAACAAATAATCAAACTATGTCATCATCTTGTTTAATGCTTATAATTACACATGTTACAGATAAATTAGCAATATTTTCATTAGGATGTTGTTTACCATTAATTGAAAATTTTGGAAAATTATTCCATGATCCTTTCATAAGTTCATGTAACTGTCCTAAAGCCAATATGCCAATTATGTTACCCCAAGGTAGAGCCATGTTGGAAAGATTACATGTAGTGGTACAAAAACACCTAGCAAGACAATATCTTGACTAAAAATCATTCTTCCTTGTAAGGGTTTACCTTTCTTAGGATTTTTAGGAAGATTGACTAATTTTTTGAGTTGGACTTTTTTTTTAGATTCAATTCGAAATAACAAGCCTCTTTTAGCTAAAAAAAAGATCAGTTTCACCTTTTAATTTACCATCCCTAATGGATCATTTTATACCAATTTTTAATATTTATGAGGAATTTATGTAGATTAAATAATTATTTGAGCAAGTCTTATTTTTTTAATTCTACATTTAGCTAGTATTTTATCTCTTTATGTTAAAATAACATGATCTTCTTCACCTTCTAACACCTCAAAAACTTTATAGAAATATGTTGAACTAGTTTTATTGTACCACATAAATGATTTAAAATATGATGAAATTTGTTCTTGTTTCTGACTTAACCAATCAAGATTTAATTGAATAACTAGTTCTTGGACTAATGAAATGGTCATTAGATAAAATTCTTACTGTTGAAAGTTTTTGAGCAATTATATGAATCTCTCTTCATGTTTATCTTCTTACTTTCATTTTTGAAATAATTTAATAATTTATTTAGACAATAATAGCATGATATTCCTTTATGTTTATTAATATAGTGATAAAATTGAATTGAACATAACTCATTTTGTTTTCTTAAGCTAGTTGTCAAAGACTTGAAGCAATGTCTTCTTCTACAATTTCTATCTAGTTTGAAACTTGGTTGATGATTAGGATCTTGAATGGATGAAATATTTATGAACAAACTTTAATGATTTTGAGATATTTTTAAAGATATTTAGGCTTCTCTACATTTAATAATTATTTCTTCTCTCTCAGCATGATCCAATTCTTGATTCAAATTCTTTAAAATAAGTTGAAAAGTGAGTCATTGAATTTTTGTCTAAGTCCCAAGCTAATTGTCTAATATGTGAAATGATATCCAATTATGTAGATTATTCTAAATATAATTAAGGTTTATAGAGTGGTCCTTGCGTTGATGATAAATTCATATGGACCAATATCTCAAAATGTGGGTTGCATGAGTGCTACAAAAATATGCCCTATGTTGGCCTCCAAAAAAAATTAGCATGAAAATTTGTCAAGAGGATAGATGTATGTTTCTCATCAATAGTCATGGGACAAAGTCCCTCTCCTATTAGTATATATAGCTATCTTTATTGAAAAATAAAAAGGATGCAGTAAGGGAAAATATTTATAACAAAAATGGGTTTTATCAGGTTAGTAATTTTAATCATAAAGTATGAAAGAGAGATACAAATAAAAGTAATATGCTTAGAAAAGTGGAAGATAACAAGTTTAATAAGCCAAACTTAGAGATTTACTAAAAATGTCAAAGTGGTAATTAATATCTTTAGAAGACAACCTCTATCATTTAATAAATAGGAATGCCATATGTGTGTCCATAATAACACACAACATACACCAAAATAACTATATATGACTGATAACAAAAAATAACAATCACTTTGTATTTCCTTGTAAAAATTTAATTTTTTTTCAAAACTCTATGGAGGTTTCACCAAAATGAAAATAACAGATGTAGGTTTGAAAATAAACACTATAATGAAACTTATAAGTTTTTATTAGTTTATAACAACTGCAATAACATTTTGAAAATCAAAGATCAAAATACACATAGATAGCATAAACATATATAATCCATGAAGAAATATTAAACACATTGTTTTCAAAATCTCTTTGTATTGATCTTTGTTAGGTTGACAATATAATCTCCTCTTTACAAAATCATACTGAAAAGTATAACTATAAAAAACCTCTACAAATGAGTGCTCAACTCATATGTATAGGTTAAAATGGGTGGTTATAATGCATAACCACCTTTTTACCTTGTTATGTGTGTGTAAAAACACATTAGTTAATTTTCACAACTTAAAATTTTTAACATAAATTAATTTGCACAACTTAAAAAAAAGTGTTGGTGTTTTTGCATGACTTATAAAAGTAAAATGACAAATTTTCACAAGTTAAAAAAAGTGCATTGGTAAATTTACATCACTCAAAACTAAAAAAATTACGTAGTAAATTTGCATGACTTTACAATGTGTGACTTAACTAATATAAAAAGGTGTAATAATAATTATAAGAATGATTCAGGGAAAACAAATATATGAGAAAGATTAAAATTTGATGTAGAATCATTATTTATCATCTTCATTGATGATGATCTAGACCTCCTCTTTCTTAGGTTGTAGCTTATTCTTCTGATATTCATTAAACTTTTACATGATTTACAACACTTTATCTTGATCTCAACCATCTAAATATGTACAAACTATTTATGCATCATAATATAGATCTATAACATTTTGATTTGTTCCTTACAACTTCTTCAACATTACATTGAGGTTCTCTTAATTGATCTGATACTTTATTAACATATGAATTGAATCATAATTGAATGTAGAATTTGGAGTTGTAATGTTTTCAATGTTTTTATTAAACTGATCAAAAATGACCTCCTTAGGTACTAATTTACCTTTATCATCAATGAGCTTGCATTTAAATTTTCCTAATTCTCCCAGTATCTCAAGGAGAGCATCTCCTCTTATCAAGTTAGATTTCTCAAATTTATTGACACTTCCTTTAATAATGTGAACTCTAAATTTAGAAGCTCCTAGAAACTTGGTGAGGTACATAATTTCCTCATTTTGTATGACCTTTTATTTAATTAGGTCATCTTGACAAGTAAAAGATAAATATTCCAACTTAGGAATCATTTCATTTCATTTCTACACCTCTTTTTCATATTTACTTTCAGTTTTAGTTTCTTGATCATATTCTGATTGAATTTCAGAGCATATAGCCAATTTTTTCTAAAGAGTAGTGATACCCTATTACAAAATTTTATCAGTCCACTCTTTTTGTGTTTTACCCATATGACCAATTTATAATAAAACTTAAGTGTCTCTCAATCATAAATTTGATGAACAAAATGAGAAGACTAAATAGGCCTTACCAGTTTATAAACCACAAATATTAGTTATTCAACTTTTTCTCTAGTTGATCCTTATTTATATTATCTTGGTTCATTTCTCGAACAATATGCTAATTATACATTTCAAATTCTCCTTCATTCCTTATCTTGTATCTTTTCCTAGGATTACTTTTGTAACTTGATAATCTAAAGCTCCAACATCATCTTTATTTTTGTCAATTGGAAGAACTATTATTTCTACATATATATATATATATATATATATTGAAGTTGTGAAGAAAATAAAGAAGATTGAGTAGCCACAAGAAATTGATTTCAAAATCCTGATAACTATCTATACTCATGTGGTAAATAAACATAAAATAGTCTCAAGAATAATCAATGATATATATATATATATATATATATATATATATATATATATATATCATTTATTATTCTTGAGACTATTTTATGTTTATTTACCACATGAGTATAGATAGTTATCAGGATTTTGAAATCAATTTCTTGTGGCTACTCAATCTTCTTTATTTTCTTCACAACTTCATTTAACTAATCAAGAACTTCTATGTTAGGAGACTATTACACGAGGTCAATATTAGATTCATTTTGAGTTTAAGAAGGGGGAGGAGTTGACAAAACCTGAGATTTTTTAGATATATTTTCACCATCTTCTTTACCTAATGTATCAATTTGTATCTTAGGAAAAGGTTTAGTTGTAAATTTAACATTTTATGCATGAGACAATGGTACATAAATATCAAGTTGAGAAGGAATAGAAGAATCAAATAATAAGGATGAATTAGAGGCTAGAAAATACTATGTAATATTAGTTACCAAAGTTTGAGGTTGGTCAAAATTATCAAGAAGAGCTTTTCCTAAAATAAAAATACTTGGAGTACCTAGAATATTTTCACATGATCTTTTTATCTTCAACTTGAGTGATTTTTTCACTAGAACAACATTTATAGCCATTTAAATTTCTATTTATACTTCTATTTCCTCTGAATCCTAGTTAGTTCCTACCATAATGGATGTTCCTATCTCTATTTGATGTTTTAGATGAGCAATTTCTAATTTGATCTCTTTCATTAGAGGAGGAAATCCTACTTTATCAACATTGATGCCTTTGCTCTTTAACGATTTCATGATTCTATTTAGCACACCTTGTGTTCTATCAATGAGTAAAGTGGATTATTTCTTTTGCCAATCTACGCTTGGAAAAGGCTTTGATTCAATTCCATATTTTCATATATACACTCTAGTACATCTTCATCATCTAAACTATTTTTATTGATATCTAATATACCAAAAATAATAACTTGTTCCAGAGTGAATCATGAATAATCATAAATTCTTGCATTTCTATCATCATCAAAATCCATATAGTAGTCTTAAAAATGATGTACATGCTAATATGAAGAACCAAGAATATTATGCATCAGAACCCTATCATCAAATGAAGGTCAACTTTCAAATTATTGAATAGTAATTGAAGTCATTTATTCATCGATCAATTTTACTTTGGCTAAAGAAGCACAAGTGTCAATCAAGGCCTATATGTCATCCACATTTTTTGGGAGCATGTACAAAACAATTTCACATCCACAAATTCTTAAGTAGGTGAAAGTTAGGAATTATATGAACTATGTTCCCCACCTAGAAATATTTGTAGAGGCTTGAATTCATAGCCTCAAATTTTATGGTTCTAGTTCAAACAACTGAATCATATATTATAATAATGCATCATTTACCATATAAAAATGTCATGCACTTTATTTCAAAGAGACTTGAGGATAGAATTTACATATTATGGCAGTCTACATATCACCCATTATATTTAAACCATTGTAGAATCTTCTTATGGTGACAACATAAAAAAGATAAGAGATCATATATAATTTGGAAGTTGTATTAACCTTTACAATTTGCTTTTGAAATGAATTATTGATAAACTATCCTTAGTTGATATACAACTTATTCTAGTGGATGAGCTATATGTATATGTACATTGATGTTTGGAAATTACTTACTACTAGGGTTACCACTACTATATGTAAGAGTGTGATCATGCCATTAACCTCATTTATGAATTCAGATATAGAAATATTCTTAAGCAGCCTTATTGATATATGCTTATATTTTGTCAACCATTGCTTATTGATCCATTTTAAATATGATCTAGTATTAGAATCAATAATATGGTAGATGATTAATATTCTCTAAACCTAAATATAAGATTAACTCTCCTTTCAGATTCTTGACTTCTCTTTTTTCTGCATCATAGTGTATACACAAAATATTTTCAAACTTTTATCAATTATTGACATTCTCTATCTTGCAAGACCCTGTCAAGTCTCAGTCTCTTTGAGTGCATGCCTTTAAGGGTGCATTAGGAAAGGGGTGGGTAGACCATTGGTGATTCACATGATTATTGTCCCATTTTCCACTTATTATCTACACATTTGTCTCCTAAAATCCATTCCCTAAGCTTGGTATTCTCTCTTATACACTCTTCTATACTTTTACCACCTTTCATACCCCTTTTGATAGTTTACATGACTAGGTTGATTGGGTTAACCTTGTACTCTTATTGGTGAAACTCATTTAGGACATAGGTTGGCTCTTGGCTGACCTAGCCCATGACCTAGTGAGATTTTGCCAATAATGAGACTAGGTCGATTAGATTGACCCTATCAGTTAAAACTCTTGAAATGTCTTAGGGTTAAATCTACCTATATATAAATTATCATTTCACCATTATCTAAATAATACAAGAATAATTAAGATCTATTTCACATCTTCTTATCCACCATTTTACTTAATGATCAAGCTTAGGGTTTCATACTTTCTTTTTAGATATGGATCTTATCTTATGGAGAAGTCTTTTGGATGCATTGATAGGTTATGTATCCTAGAGATGATATATCCTTGTCATCCTTACATACCTTAGAAAACCTCTTGCTAAGCACCTTGTCCAAGGGAGAGATTGAGGCTTGGTGCATTCATGTTTAAAGGTAAATATTCCTAACTTTGTTCCTCATTTGTAAAAGTGAGTAGATATGCATTTATACTTCTCTTCCATGCATTAGGATTCCATATACATTAATGTGAGTATATGTCTCTTATGCGTGTTTAATTTTGTTTTTTATTACCCCCACTTTGTTCCATAATTTTTGGTGAGAACTAAGTTAGATTTATTTTCTTTACTTTTTATTAGTATAGTGAATATGAAAACATAAGACTTAGTTAGGGTTATTGCATAGTTTTACTTGACTGGAGACTTTGGAACCTTACCTATGTTGGAAATATTGTCATTGATGTCAAAGGTTTAGCATTATTGGTGATAAAGGCTCCATTGCATTTAATATTTTTTATCTTGGCTAATGTGAGTTAATATTTATTTAATATTAACAAATATATTTTTAGTTGCATATGAGACAAACGAAGGGCCCATGGAGAAGTTGAAGAGCCATGGGGTAAAGACAAAAGAAGGATGGGATGCATTTTCCCATGAAGAGTCATCTTGGGGAATTCCAAGAGTCACCAAGTGAAGACAAAAGAGTAAGGGTGCAGTTTATCATGAAGGGACACTTTGAGGAATATGAAAAGTCACCAAAGATAAGGACAAAAGTGGGAAGGACGTTTTTGATCATGAAGGGTCACCACATGACTTTTCAAAGGCTTGAATATGAAGGGTCATCCAATATTGGTGCCATTTTCCATGAGGATTGAAGGGTCACAAAGGGGGAAGGCCAAAGGTCATTTAGAAAGCTATAAATAAAGGCTTGAGTAGCCATTTGTAATGTGGAAGTGAGAGGTTGATTTGATATTGTAATATCTAGCTTAGAAGAACAATTGTGAGAGATGAATATGATTTGTATTTGTTATATCTAGCTTAGAAGAGCAAAAGTGAGAGAGAGGAAAGAGATGCTGTATTGATCTATCATTTGTTGAGATAGCAACATTGAGAGATAGGTGTGTGGTATACACAAAGGGGTTGTTGCTCCTGTGGGTTGGTGCTCACGAATTGTTGTTGGGTTGGTGCTCGGCAAAGGGGTTGGTGCTCCTATGGGTTGGTGCTCACGAATTTTAGTTGGGGTGGTACTTGGCAAAGAGGTATAGTGCTCTTGTGGGTTGTTTCTCATGAATATACTTGAGATTGTTCTCCATAGTTTTTCCCACATTGGGTTTCCACGTTATATCTGGTGTCTCTCTCTATCTTTTGTGATGTTTATTGTTTGAGTTTTATTGCATATCTTGAATGTATGATTAAGTGGAATTTGGTTAAAGGAAATTTTTATAAGATATATGATATATTGATTCACCCCCCCCTCTCAGTATATCTTGTGTTTAACAACCTAGTGATCTTATTATAGTAAGAGATCCCCTAATTAGGTCTAGTGGATATACATATTGGTAATGTTCTTTATTATCTAATGTATCCCTAATTGAAAGTATAATTAAGATCTATCTTCTCTGAGCTAGGATTAATTTATGGATCTAATACATTTTTAATTTCATACATTTTGGTGAACCCAATGTGAATCTAACCCTTACAAGTTTTCTTTCACATTTTTCATTTCTATTATTTTTATTTTTTATTTTTCTATATTTGTGATACTAGGTCGATAGGGTTGGTATAGTTTATAAATTATGTGTACAATTTTAACACATAGTTGTATCAAAATGACTCCATTATTTTTATGTAGGTCTTCATTAGATACAAGTTACTGGATTGAATAGGTGACATAGTATTCTTATTTATATCCAAAACAAAAAACTAGGTCGAATAGGTTAACATAGTATTCTATATAGCTTCTAGAAAATATACTAGGTTGACCAAGCTGATATATTCATCTTGATATGCTTTAATAAATAGGGAATTATAGAGCTAAGTTGACTCAATTGACATAATTGGTAGAATTTGAAAGCAATATTCAAGATACTTCAATAGAAATATCATAGTCCTCAGCATATTCTAACCCACTAAGGTTCCTTTCTCTCTTTCTCTTTAATTTTAGTCCTTCCTTATAGTTATATTTTGAAAAGTTTGCAATCTTTAAAACTACCATCATAAAACAAACTAGGTTGACCTAGTTTTATATTCTATCTTCTATTTGAAAGACTAGATTGAACTGGTCGACTTAGTTTTTATGGACCATAGATTTTATAGTATAGTAGTGACACTGTCAAATTTTTTCTATAATGTTTGCATACACTATCATCTAAACCAACTCTATACTATGTTTCAAACTAGGAATTAACAATTATATGCTAGTAATTACTTCACACTTTCACTTTAAATTGTTTGCATGATTAGATTAGATCACATAGTCTAATTAAGTAGTTTTTAAATATACCATTTAGTTGTACTATTTTTCTCTTTATTTCACACACTACCAAATCACATAATTTCAAAATGCATTTAAACATTTGTCTAAACAAGGAATAACTGCTTAGATTTCATGACTAAGGGGGTAGTCAGCTTGGTTTTCTAGCCAATTATAAACACGTGGTTAATGGTAAATATTGGTAAAGCATCTCATACCCTTATCACTATGGGATTTTGAAGTGAGGGGGTAAGCCCCAATACCAAGCTAGTACCATTACCAACATAAATCTCTTTTAGCTTAAACATCCTAAAACCATCCATAGATTGATTTCTAGTTCCCTACTTTTAGCCAAATTCCCTATCACATTTAAAATAACACTTTATAATAATCTAAGAATATTTAAGATGTCCAATTAGTTAGCATTTAATTTTAGTTGAATACTTTCTCTTTGTTCATTCTATTTTGTATTACAAAAAATTGCATTGGGCATTGGTGCAAGGTTTTGTGTTGTGTTCCTCAATTGAATCATTCTCATCAATCTAATTATTTATTTATTTTCTCATTTCCTATTTCAATTACACTACAAAAATAATTCCCTATTTTTAGTACATTATCATTCTATTCAACATAGTCTCTTATAGACTATTTTTTCCCTAACTATAGTAATAAGTCGACCTGGTCGACCCAATAATAATTTATGCCTCTTAGGTTACAATACCAAGTCAACCTAGTCAACTCTATATCCTTATCAGGATATCTTTTGTCTCAAGTTATATTACTTAGTCAACCTATTCAACTCTATACCCTTATTGGCTTAGTATTCATACCATATTTTTATTATTAGATTGACCTGGTCAATTTTGTACTCTTATCTACCTCTTGTATCTCTTTACTTTACATCAACTTTTCCTTCCCTAATCTTTCTCCTTCATCATAAAATTTTATTTGAATCCAACACTAAGGTGAATTCAATAGATATGATGAGTCTTACCAACCCTAATAGGTCCTCCCATAAGCAACTTATGGCTCCTACCTTAGATGAAAGTAATGTGTGTGTTACCACTCACACTACAAACTATAGGACCCCTCCTCATTCCTCTTCACTTTGTAATCCTCTCTTCTCATTTGAATATCAACTAGAAATAGAGTATACACCAAAAATTCTCTTCTTAATCAATGAGTTTCCTCAACATCAAGGAAAGGATCCTTTTACTATTTACCATCTCATGATAAGTGGTCAAGTCAAGGAACCCCATTCACCGTCTCCCACATTCTCACATGGATTTGTGGATACTACCTTCTCTGATTCCTAACCTCTTCCCTCTATTTTAACCCATTCTCATACCATGACTTCTTCTTCTTTGATTTCCTCTACCTCCATGCCTAGTATCTCTACTAACATGACAAGTTCTATATCTAGTGGGCCTCTTTCAAAACCCAATCTTCTCAATTCTTCCACTAGTGCATCATTTTCTACCATGGTAATCATGATTCTAGTGTTGTTTCTTCTGATCCCTCTACTAGTCCATATTTTTCCACACAAGCACATTATGCCACTAGTGCCTCATTTACTAACATCTCTTCTCAAGCTCCTATTAACACCCATAATGGTACCCAAGCCACTACTACCAATTCTAATTCTTCAAAAAATGCTAATAATGCAACTCAAACCCATAAACTTATATTTAAAACTCTTAATCAAATGAATGCTTTTCAAGCTAACAATGCAAACTAAATGATTCAAATTTAAAATCATCTTATCCATCTTCAAACCCACCCTCAATAGATGCCATGGGGCACATATAATCAAAATGTTCCCCACCTCCTCTTTAGGATTTCCATGGTAATCTTATCCCTAAACCTATTCTTATTAATAAAACAATCAAGAATATTCAAAATGAGCCTCTTACATCTCAAATTTCTAATATCGATATAGGAGGTATCACCCCTACCATTTCTTACAATGGGTCGATTGATCCTACTATTTATTTAAAAACATTTGGAAATTTATATAAAGACTAGGTCAAATTAAATACCTTTGCCGCTACCAATATCTTATCAAAAACTCTCATGGGTGATGCTTTAGATTGGTACAACTAGCTTAAATCTCATTCCATCACTAGTTTTGAAGATTTAGTTAATGCTATAGTCCAAGAGTTCCAAACTAGTGATCTCTCTGAGAATACCTTAGACCATTTTACCAATTGTAAGCAACATGAAATTTAAACTTCATAACCTTTAATTAAATTATGGAATACATTATCCAATAAATGTGAACATAATATGGCTGATGATAACCTTTTCCATCTATTTACCGATGTTTTTTTTCCCAAGTTACCAGATCAGGTCTAAACTCTCTCTCTACATAATTTGGAAGAGGCCATTAACCAATCTAAGCATCAATATTTACATATGCATCAATTCAAGCCATCCCAACCTTATACAGGTACTCGTATATCACTCAAGAATAATAATCATCATGCTACCAATGATGGTGTCATGGACTCTTATGATACCATTCACACTATTCAATCTATTGTTCCTAACCAAACTTTAAAACAAGCTTCTCCTCCTAACCACATCACTAATCCTCATTTATATTCAGCTAATAACATCAATGTTCATAAACCTTTATCCTTCATAGAATTACTAAAACATATACCAAGGCCTTTACCATGAGAACTTAATCCCACTCAACCCATGAAATCTTGGTATGATCCCAATAAATTTTGTTGGTTTCATGCTAGTTGGGGTCATTCTCATGATACCTATAGGCAACTTCATAATTTCTCTTTGTATTTCCTTCTTGGTCCCAATTTTGACCATGATTATATCATTTGTAAATGATAAAAATCCTATGAAATTGATTTCAAATCCCATGAAACACAAACTAAATATCAAGATGAACTAAGCTAATGTTCATTTGGATATCTATAAATATCCACTTCCAAATCACAAAGATACCCAAGATAAAACTACCCCTTCTACCAATAATGTTGACAGTCTTATTGACCTAACTCCTAAAGAGAATGTGGTTAATATGACTAACATAAGAAGGGTGGTTACTTTCATTAATCCTCAACCCATATACACACCTCCATTGTCTCACATATTTCACATTATCTAATATTCTTCTCTAACTCAATTAACTGAGTTGGGGAAAGAAGACCTTATATCTTTTGATGAACCAATTCCAACACCTCCCTTGGATAAAACTTCTCATATCATTTATATCATCCCTCTAGCTTCTTTATCTATCATCACTGATACTCAAACTTCTCTTAACACTTCTTCTAATCTATCTCAAATCAGACCTACATCAACTTCTCCATCTTATCAACATAATCTACAACCTTATCCTCTAATTAAACCTTCTACCTCTTCTCAACATAAATTTTCATGTATTTCAACTACTCCTTCTAATGACCTCCTTAAACACTATGCCCCTCTTTCCAATAATATTCATATGGGTTATGATGAGTTAGATCCTACCATGAAACTCACTAATCTCCCATCTCAAATCCCATTTCTCAAACTTATGTGTACCTCTTTGCATAATCATAACCATATTATGTAGCTTTTATTTGAAATGAACATTCCTTGTCCTCCCCTAATAGGATATGAATCCACCTTATCTAGATCAGAAGATAGCATATTGTAACAATGTAAAGAGATGTCCATACATGTTGTCTCTTTCTATAAAATTCCCCATTGCTTATATGATTATCAATGAGATTTTGCTTCATACAGATTATCCTCCTCTTTTTATCAATGTCCAAATTGGTGTTATCTAAGTCAAACATGCCTTGATTTATGAGGGATCCAGCACTTGTGTTTCCTCTATTGATTTTATCAAAACCCTTCGATATTTCAAGTGCAATCTTAAGTCTACACACAACACATGTCAAGGATATGACCAAAGGTAAATGCCTCCTTTAGGTTATGTGTGGATCCCCATTACTATCCCACCTATCACCATTCATGTGAAGATAATGATATTCAACTTTCCTCTATTTTACAACATTTTTCTTGGTAGGCCATGGACTCATCATATGAGGTCAATCACCTCTTTTGATTTTAAATGCATCAAATTTTATCATAATAGATCCATCTATAAGATTCAAGGTGACACTAATCTTTGTAATTTCAAACAATTATAATACCAAGGTGTATTCAATATCTCTACCCTTGAACCCTTGCCAAGCATTTCATTTCATGAATCTCAACAATTTAACTTGTCCATCAGTTCCACTTGAGGTTATAATGGTCATCCTGAACTCATCGCCAATATTTCCCCTAACTTCCTAAATTATGATGATGATGAACCTAAAAAAATCAATCTAAAGATTATAATTTCTAATCGCTCACTTCATCTCATCTCTTAACTTCTCACTTCTTTGTAACCTCATTCTCATCAACCAACCTATGATGACATCCCCATTATCTTAACTAAGACTCATCATTCCATTCATCATACCACATTAGATGATAAGGCCATCCTTACCTATGCCACTAATAGTCATAAACCTACTTATGATGATGGTTACACCTTAGATGATCCATTCCTAGGAGGTCTTATTCAAGTCTAAAATGTTGAGATTATTTGTTATTTCTCCTCTTTACTTCAGTATTTTAGTATATATTCATGTATTCCATCTTATATCATTTCTAATTTTAGGATTTTGCCTCTTTATTATAGGTTATAAATGGTGAGCACACCTCCAATTTATAAATAACCTCATAGGAGTATGTTTATGGATCATGTTATGACTAAGCCCTATCAATTTACTAGATACCATGACCCTTATAGACTACTTATCCCAAAGATGCATATGACTATCCTTCAAATTTTTATAGACCCCACCCCTCCCTCAATAGAGCCTAGTTTAGATCATATTCTTACTCCTTATCTAACTAAGTCTCTTCATAATTTTGATCCTATTAATCCTTTCATTAAGCCTTATCCAATCTCTCTACCAAACCCACCTTCTCTTGCTAATGGTTTTCTTATTTCACCACAACTATCTCCTTCACCCACCAAATGGGCTGATCAGCCTTATTATGACATTCATAAAGTTACCAATCATCAGACTAGAGATTTTTCCCTATACCAAACTCCCTTAGATTATGTTTCCCCTCCTCCTATGAGTACACCTCTCAAGACTACTCATAGGAATATATGTTGCTTCCATGGCATAGATAACCATTCATCCATGCATTATCACAAGCTATGATAATATATTGGCACTTTATGTCCCAATAATCCTTAGCCCTCAGACAATGTTATACCTCCCCAAAAAGTATTACCTAATTATCTTCTGAAGTATGGAGAGGTATATTGTCTTTGGCACCAATGTGTAACACATCACATTTATTGTTGCCACATCCTTTGATAGCATCTTAAGGATCACCTCCTAACCATTCCTTCCCCTTATACCATTCCTCCCATAGGTCAGTCTCATAAGAAGGATCCCCCTTCTTCCTTGATTGTTCCACCTCTTATGGCTTCATCTCCTCTTGTGGTCCCTTCTTCACCTCCTATTCCTCCAACCATGAGTCCCTCACTCGTGGACCTTACCTTACCCATGGATCCTTCTCTACTTGTGAGTCCCTCACCTATGGCACCTTTCCCATTGGTGACCCCTTCATCTCCTATAGAAACCACTCCCATACATTTTCTTTAGTATCCCCTTCATGATATCCCTCATCAACATTATCCTTCAAGCATTCCTACTTTTTCTATCTAGGAGATTTGACGTGAAGTATTTTTTCAACTTTCACTGAAGATCGATGAGACATTAGCTATAGTTCACATTTAACTACATAGAGACTTATCAGATGTTATGGATAATGTGTATGGATAAATATATCAGTGATTATGAACACATGCATGTTGTTCTTACATTTTTCATTTGGATTAGATGTGTGTTCCAACTTTATCTTTATCTATTTTTATATCATTTGACATTGTGTTAAATTATTTTCTATCTTATGTGGTGACTTTGGATTTGCACTTTATATTGATTATGATGTCATTATGTTCTCTTATGGATTTATTTTTCATCATTTCATTTTTTTATCGAGTTCATTTTCTTATGACTCCCCTGTTCTTTTTCATGATTATTTCCTATCTTATCTCTATCAACATGGATAATTATTATTATGACTTGGTTATACAAACCTTGCTCCCTTTATTCATTCCTTATTTACCAAGTGATTAGTTAGAAAAAAATTAATCTCATTAAAATTTCCTTTTATTGATCCACTTTAGATCTCATTTTATTCCCCTTTATTACCTTTCACAAACTAATCATACAAATGGTTGAGACTTGAGATAACATGTTGGTTCATAGTTAAGCCTAAGTGTTCTAGTTAGTCTTGTCTTTGGATACTTAAATTCATTTAGACAAAGTATAAATATCATTTATGTATATCAATATATCTCTCATGATTGGTCATTCCAAGTCCATACAGAGGAGGAATCTTAAAAGCCATAAAAATATTCAAAATCCAAATCATTTAATAAAAATTAATGATCCAAAAGGCAACATTCAAAACTCTCAAAAGTTAAATCACACTAAAATGTGTGATTATAAGCACATATCCTTTTTCTAATCAAATATCAAACTCCATATTTGTCCTCACAATAGATCCAAGGTCCATTGGGGTGTGTTATGCCATTATATTAGAAAAGGAGAATAAAAAAATATTTTAGTGCTACCTACTTTCTCATGCAAGTACCCAATATTTGTAGTAGATTGATGGTTCTATAAGGGTTCTTAAGGAATGAGGAACACATCATGGTAAGTTAGGTCCATTTTAATTTTTTTATTTAAAAACTAGCTACATGAGTTTATTTTAGTAGCACACTTATTTACTTACACAACTTTATGTCTATAACAAATATGTATCCTCTATATACTGATGGTCACTAGTCATTTAGTGTCTTCTCATGTCCTTAGTATGCCTCATGTATCCTAAGGTATTCTCATAAGATGATTATGTTATTATTTTTACATTTTATTTTTCACTCCCTAAAACCCCAATATTTCCCCATGAGAAATATTATTTTATTCACTGATCATTCCCCCAGGGATTCTATTTTTGAGTTGCAGTGTATGACCATGGATAAGAATTGACCTTCCTAAAAAATTACCAATTTTCACATTACTATTACAAACATCCCCTTTTACTAGATATTCACATTATTTCAACTCATTGGTATTCCCTTTATGAGTTTTAGTGTAAGACCATGGATAGTTACAGGCCTTCCTCACAAAATTTTCTAATATCCAAGTCACAACAAAATTACATGTGTCAAATATGAGATAAGATCTGATTGATTATGAGTTACACATCATTGACATGATTCCCATATTGATTTAGTATGTTTTATGATTAATTCATTAATATTTCATCTTCTTATTTTCTGATTGCATGTAAGAATCCAGCCATTTTTCTTGTGTTTTTCATACTTCCCAAATTGAATTAGTGTGATTAATTTAAGACCAATTTTGTTTCTCTTCTATACTTCCCAATGTGATTTAGTATGATTGATTGAATTAATTAATTTGTTCTTATACCATTGATACTTTCACTTTCTTTCCATTTTATTACATTATTTTCATACTTCCCAACATGATTTAGTGTCATTTTACTTGTTTTCATTTGGTTCCACTCTTTTTCATGGTTTAAAAATAAACTTTTGCCCTCTTGTTTACAACTCATTGCTTTCTTTCAATTAGTCATCTTTTGTTATTACACATTTCCCAACATAAAATAGTGGGTAGTACATTTGTTTTTGATTGATTATACTTAGCCAAGTCTTTTGTCCTATTTCTTTTTAATCATGCATGTGTCCTACATAATTATAGAAAATAAAACACAACACATATATTTCATATAGCATATACAACAAAAGAAAAATACATGTTCTAGGAAGAAATATATCCATGCATCCACAACCACAACCATAATACAAACACATAAGATCAAGATCCAACTATCAAAATAAGATATCTGTATATCATGTATTTTTTACACAATGTACAAAAATGCATCACTCTAGATCTAATGCTAGGCTCTATCCCATCCATCTCGTGGCCTAGCCATACTACCCATCAATCCCTTAGACAATCCCCTATGACTAGTATGTTGTAAATAAGATGTATGAGATATCTATCATATTACCTATCCTTGTAGGTTGGCCACTTGGGATTATACCTATCCTAGTTGAATGATGGTATCCAAATGCATGACTCTCTCCTGAGCCAAGGTATATCATACATGTGCCTCTCCCACTCCCACCCCTATCAGTGGCTTTAGATCATCTCCACACACTTGTAATTACCTCATGGTCTCTCTTTCTAGTTTGAACTAGCTCATTTGAGTTAGGGAAGATGATACCATGGGATCATCTAATGTGATAGGGTTGTATAGCAACAATGCCCCATTTAGAATATCATGGAGTGCTCCCCTCACTAGGGATCCCCATTAGGTCTCTTCATCATTTGTATGATATACAAAAGTTAAACTAGATAGATGTTATATCATAGATATATCTCAAAATCTACATATCTACAATATATTAATCTATTTATATAACTAGTATTCTATTTTCAAAAACTTAAGCAATTACAACCATTTATTACCTATATTTATGTCACCTATCACTATCTCCCTGTCTACTCATATATCAAGCATGGCATCACCATTGACCCATCCCCTAAGTACCTCATCCTTGGGATTCCTCCCAATAAATGCAAACCCTAGGGTCACCAATAATGCCCACCTCAATCCTCACCTCAATAGTACCTTTATAGACCAACTCTACCTTGGGTTGATTGATGGGTTATCCTGGATGACCACCCTCTATGCTCATTCTTTCCAATAGCATCTCCATCAGTGGTGAGACTGAGGTAGTTGCCACTCCTATTATAGTTCTAGTTGTGGTACCTATTTTACTCCTACATCCATGACCATACCCTCTCTATATATTGGCCATCATGCTTCACCTGTCCATGGTCTCCCACATTGTGGTTTGATCTCCAGTCTCATGACTAGTGGTCCTCCTCCCCCTTTCCCCCTTAGCTCTCTTGCATGTTGATCCCAAAATGTGGGCACTATTATAGTATATATTGGGTGAGGGATTTTGAACTATCTTAGAAATCATGCCACTAGATGCAATTCTACCCACCAGGTGTAGTGGACTATGATTTGTGTTCATGCTAACTCTAGTGCCACCATCACCCAACTCAACCAAACTATTATAATATGTGAATAAGGATACCACATGATATCTCCTTATGTGACCATCTATAATGATGGCATGTGGGGCACAACCTGTACCACCTGATCCTATCTCCATCTCAGCACCTAAGGTAAGTGATCATCGACCATATGGGGTAACCTAGTTGGTCAGTATATTGAGAACCTCCCATATATCAAGGAACTCATTAGTATTATTGGCCCCATGGTCTTTTTCCCTTTGGAAAACATCCCATACATATCATGTATGAGATAAACCCAAATGATATAACCTAAATCATAAAGTACCCCTACTCCAATATCGACTGACACAAGGCTATCACATAAAGTGGTACCTTATCATTTGACTTGTGACACAACACTCATGATATCACAAGTCCTATCATAGCATTCTAGATATCTAAAATATAGGCAATATAGACATAAAATAGACTCACCCTCAATCCTAGGTAAATCTTATTTGAGCAAGTCACCCATCAAGATAATGCTCACCTCTCTTCCTGATCATCCAGTTGTTTCTCTAAATTTTGTCTATTTAAAGTCTAAGGAAAACAAAAAATAATGATAGGGATAAGTGATTAGAATGAACCCAAATTGGTTTGTGTGCCATATCCAGATGTTGTGAACACTCCTCTTTGGCTGGGGAGGACTACCTGCAAGTAAGAAAGTACTACCACAAGATGTTTGTTAGTAGATAAATGAGTGGGCTATCAAGCTATTCACTTGTTCTAGGAAGTGTGAAACTTCTTTAGAGATGATAGTCCACTTTTGAGAGACAAAAGAGTAATAAATAAGTAAAAGAGAGGTAAAGTAAAGAGAGAGAGAAATATAAATAATGCTACCATTATTCATAAGCTAAGTGCAATAGAGAGTGACAAGGTACAAGTGATATATTTTGTTTGTGTTTTAGAAGTTATTTGGGTAGGTTTTGGAAAGGTTAAGTAATCCACAGTCTCTGATGTTAGTATGGGAGTTACCAATATCAGTTATACTATCGAGGTTAGTGGAGAAGGTAACTGATGTCAGTTAGGCTATCAAGGTTGATAGGAGAAATAATTGTCTAGAAGCTTGAAAAAGGCTTTATTAGGTCTAGAAAATGGTTTTGATCAGGTTTGGGAGGTTAGGGAGAGTTATGAGAGAGATAGAGTATGGTTTGGGTAGATTTGTTTAGAGGTTTGGTGTGTCAGGTCAAGGGGAAACAAACAAGGAAGCTTTGTAACTCCCTCATGGGGGTTTGGTCAGGAGTGTATAAAGTAATGCACAATAGTATGAAGTGATAGCAAAGTAAACACTTAAAAGACCTATAGAATAAGTAATTTACTTAGCTATAGTGGTCACTAAATGATAAGTCATAGATTGATGGTCCCTATTAGGTAGTCCAAACCTGAATGCCTAAATAAAGAGAACAAGTGGGTGTTATTGGTCCTCAAGAGCTTAGATCCTAATCATGATTAACTTATGCAAGATGATAGTAAAATAGGATGTCAAAATTTGAATACCAATAGGTTGAATGTAAGTAAGAATGAATTTTCTTGATTTCTACTAACCTAAAATTTAGGTTGGAGTTTGGCTTATATTATTGATGTCAGTGATCCCACCGATGTCGACTATGGGTTGACTAATGTTGGCAGCCTTTGTATAGGTAAAGCTTACTATTTTTGGCATATTTTATATTTCTCTTCATGACAAGTGTGGAACCCATTACAAAATGGTAAAAATAAGAGGTTAAGAAAGAGGTAGTTGATTAGGAATTTAGTTTTGAAGTGAGAAGAAGTCTTGGGTAGTTAGGATGAGGGGACCAAGTCTTGAGGTGACTCATTAGGTGATAATTAGTCATAGGGTGAGGTGGCCAAGTAAGGTGGAAAAAATAGGGTTTTAATTAACTTAATTAAGTATTTTAAATTAATTAAATGTGTGAGGGATAAAAGTATGGGTTAGGGAGAATTTTTATTATTGAAAAATGGGATAAAAGGGGTTTTGACATAGGGAATTACACACATGTGTGTGATATAATTTTGGTGTCTACATTTTCCCCTTTTTGTCTTATAATTTTTACTAAAAAATTTTCAAGACAAAAATAGGAGTTAAATGCTCCAAGTATTGGATGAAGAATCGCCCCTCAAAATGAGAATCGATGAAAGAGAAACTGGAATCAGGTACTAGTTTGATAAAAAGGTAATTGGGTGAGTGGTAAAGAATTGAGTATCACTTTGTATACGTATAATACTATAAGATATAGTTGATAAAGTCAAGAATAAGCAAGGTTGAGGAGGACTCAGATAGAAATAACCAAAGCATAGCTCGTAAGTGATAGTTGATAGGTCAAAATAGTCAAAGTTATAGCTCTAATGTTTAATGTGTCCTAGGTATCTGAGGTAAGAAGTGGCCCTAGGAAACACAAAAGGGTTGAAGGTGATAGGATGAGCTTGGTTGCCATCTAAAACACCTAATAGACATGTGTGTGTATAATAGCCAACTATAGCAAAATAGCATAAGTGGTCAAAACAAGTAATGCAAGGTTAGTGTAAAAGGGTCAATGAGTGAGGAGATATTTGTGATCTCTAAGAAAAGTCATTTTTGGTGAAGATTTAAGTGGTCTCCAATGTTGTTTGTCATGGTTAGGAAGATATATGTGATCTCTAGTTACCTCAGTATATGGGTAAAGTCTAAAATTTTGGGGTTATTTTTTTGGGGAAAACATTATTGCAATGGTGTTGATGTCAGTGACATTACAAATATCAGTAATAAATAGTGTTGACATTGGCACATTAGGGAAAGATTATCAATGTCAGTAGATGTAAGCACTAACATCAATAGATTAGGTCAAGAATGCTGATGTCGATGACTGACCAAACCTGACAAAAGGGGGTTTAGTAACTGACCAAACTCATTTGAAACTTTATAATTGAAGAAAAAAATAAAGCTATGAGAGCAACTAAGATGGTAGATCAAGGAGGGGACCTAGTGAGAGGTTCACCACCACAACAGCTAGCTATGCTAGCCAAGAAGAGATAAAGAGATGAGGTAAGAGTCTCTACCAGTTTTGAAATTTGATTTGGTTATTTGGAGGTTTTAGGCCAATTTAGAGGTGGGGGTATAGAAAATGTTAGTAGAGGGGTAGAAAATAGGGTAAGATAGTTTTAGGATAGATTGGGGGAATTCAAGGTAGGTTTTTAGGTGAACGTAGTTTTGGGTTGGGGTCACTCAACCCTAGGGCCAAACTAGTTGCCAACATTGGTGAGGTCCACAAACATCAGCCAACATGGCACTGAGGCTGATAGGTGCCTATTGACATCAATTGACACTTAAGCCTACAAAGTATCAACATCAGTATTAATGTCGACATCGATGATTTTGAATAACTAGTAAAATATAAGAAAGGCCTAGTTTAGATCCCTAGTGGAAGTAAAAGACTAGCCTAATGGTTGAGTTAGCCTAAGAAGACCCTGTGTTGATTGAGTACTACCTACATAGCCTAGTTTAGGGCCTTAGGCTAATGTAGTTCTCCTAGATCCTATGAAAAATATCTAAAGTATAGTTAAAAGGTGTCTTAGGGGAGATAGATAAAAAGGTAGGTTGAGATAGGTCAAGAGGTCTAGGTCTTAAAAGAGAAGGCATAATGTCAAGGGTCAAGGATATAGGTCATGAGGTCTAGAGTTGTGATAGGTAGGTATGCCTAGGGTGGAGAGAGAGAAGAGGTAGTAAAGCCTAGGGTAGAGAGAAAAGATTAGTGTAGTTAGTTAGGTGGGTATATGGCTGAGATAACTTTAGAAGACCCTATGTCAATCAAGTGATACCTACATAGCCTAGTTTAGGGCCTCAAACCAATGTAGTTCTCCCAGAGAGAAGGGAAAAAAGGTAGTGTTATAGTATATTAAAAGGTATGTGATTTGAGTTGTGTGTATATATGTAAGTGAGGATGGAACTGACATTATGGGATCATATACCAAGGCTTTTAACACGTATGAGGAGGGATGTCACTCCAGATGAGTGGGAACACATGGTATTAGTGGGGTTATGAGGAGTGAAACATTATTATCAAGTTGCCCAGGATGTGAGCCTTATGATAACATTGATTGAGAGGTGGGATCACACCACCAACACCTTCTATCTGTCGATTAAAGAGTTGAAAGTGACTCAAGAGGATGTTTATCATATTTTATGGCTACCACTCCAGGGTGAGGAGCTCTTTATATGCTTGAGAGAGGAGCATGATATACACATATTAGCATTATATGGTGAACATGTGAGTGAGGTGACTTATCATTCTATTAGTTTCACCTATGAACCATTGTATATGGTTAATGAGGAGTAACATTGACTGAGCATCTTAATGATGATCAAGATCATGGTGTATGCATTACTAGATGCAGATGATGGTAGATTTTTAAATGCATTGATAGGTGTGCTTGCATAGATGGTTGAGTAATAGACTATTTTTGCATGGGGTCTAGTATTTTTAGCATAGTTATATAGAGAGCTATGGGGTTTGAGATTGTGATGGTGATACAGTTTGTGTGTTATCCATCTACTACATTGTTGAGCATATGAGCACATCATGGTGACATGACCATTAGGGTTACCTAATATGATTCTTGATGGTTTTAGGGTTGGTTTTAGATAATGGAGAGAGGGCATGGCTCAGACCCAAGTGGACAGTGTACTGCATGATATTTCCTATTATAGGTACATGATTAAGGGTTTGATACCTAATTTTTAGAGGATAGGCATAGTAGCTTGTTGGTTTATAGAGCTCACTATGGGTCAAGGGGAGACAAGCTAGAGAGTTAGAGATGGTACCCATGACATGGGTCAAGAGTTAGTTTAGTCTACTTTAAGATATTCTACATGCCTTCACTTGATATAGGAGGGATGACATAGAGGCACCCCTACCATTATTATGGGAGATATATGGGATAGATTTTGAGGAGCTACCAATAGGGCTAGGTGTTGGAGATCTAGGGTGCACAATAACATATATAGCTTGGTAGGTAGGTCTACATCCCATGGTGGAGGTCAAGAGGCCACCACTAGATTTATAGGGGTTGGTGAGAGAGAGGGATGCAGCCATATAAGAATGAGATGCAGCTCTGTAGGATAGAGATATAGCATAGACCTAGGTATTATCCTTATAGGGATAGGTCACGACATTGTAGGGCTAAGTTGGGGCACTATAGGGGCAAGTTGTATCACTAAAAGGCTAGGTTAGAGTCTTATAGGGTCAGGTGACTACAATGATAGTAAAGAGGGATAGTCTAAGAGTAGCAGGTTAAGTTATTCTTTCTCTACCACCACAGGGACTAGTATAGGTTGGGCCATCAATATTTTCTATGGGACCACTATAGACCATGTCTCTAGTGAGGTATATAATTTCCTTGGATGAGATTACATATTATGAGAGGGCCTTCAGAAAGTTTTTGTAGATTTAGAGATATTTAGAGTTTAGAGAGTAGGAGAGATCTATGTCACATGCCATAGCTTCCAGCTCACATAGACGTAGATGAGTGGAGAGTGGTGATGACACTGCTTCCTCATGACCATGTAAAGAGCCTCAAGGACCCTAAGTTACAGATTTTGCCTTTTTGGTTATATATGTTATATGTATATCAACCTGTGAGCTAAAGATGTGAGATGTATATTTTGAGAGAGAGAGAGAGAGAGAGAGAGAGAGAGAGAGAGAGAGAGAGAGAGAGAGAGAGAGAGAGAGAGAGAGAGAGAGAGAGAGAGAGAGAGAGAGAGAGAGAGAGGAGAGAGAGAGAGAGAGAGAGAGAGATGATATTATGATGATGTAGCTATGGACATGTATTGATATTTTATATATGAGATGTATTGATTATGATTATGATGAGGACATTGATGTAGATGATGATTATTTAATGCTCTGTTAATTTTGATGTTAATGTTGATCATGTTAGTTGAGTTAGACTAGCTTTTCCCATATATGTTATGGCATATTCATAGTTGGTTTGTTAGTTTCATCTTAGCATTTTTCCATATTTTATGATGGTGTATGCTTAAAATGAATAAATTAGTTATGTTAGTTTATTTCAGCATTTTTCCATATTTGTGATGGTGTATGTGTAAAATAAATTGAGTAGGCTTTGATAGTGTTGGGGTGAGTTTGTTTTTCATCTCAATAGAGAGATCGACATGTGGTTTGGATGGAAAAATAAAGAGGTAAAATGGTCATGCACTAGCAAATACCATAAACAAAACATAAATATGCTTAGGAAAATGAGCCTCTTTCATGCCTTATATTTTTGAACCATTATTTTTATTTAGAGAAGCATCATGTTCACCTTATATTAAGTGAGATTCATAGTCCCTTGAAAGATTATGAGGGAAAAAAAAGGTAAAATGAGGGAAAATGTTTGGGTAGCATAACCTACAAAGTGGAGATGGTATGCCCCTAATGTGGGTGACTCAAGAGCTACTATAGGCAAGTCCATGACTTAAAGTTTTCTTTCTTTTTTTGTTTATATGTAAGTTAATCAATGTGGGAAGCCTACAATGGGATTTTGTATGGGTGAAGGTCATATAAAGTTGATCAATGTGAGAAGCCTTTTTTATTTGTATTTCCCTCTGAGAACAAAGCTTGGCTTAGCCATCCTTCAATGGAGTGGTCTAAGCATTTGTTTTTAAGTTTAAATAGTTGTCCTTCAAGGGATCAATCTAGTGATAGTAACAAAGGGAAGTTATGTAGCTATCCTTCAAGGGAGAAATCTACACTGAGAAGCATGACCTAAGAGTTTATAACTTATCACATATCCCATTTTATTTTTTATTTTTATTTTTGTTTTCTTTTAGTCATGGACTTGACTATAGAGGCTGAAAATTTTTCCACTTTAAGGGCAAAACCATACCACTATGTAAGTTAACTAAGTGTATAGGAGTAAGGGTGAAGAGGAAGGGAAATGCATGTAATAAGGATGCTCAAAGGACAATCTCAAGTTAAACATGAGGTTAAGTGATGCTTGTTTTAAAAAAAGAATGGTCATAGGTGTAAGGCATTTAAAGGCTCAGGTTCTAGCCTTCCTTCAAGAGAAGACAAGTGATAAGTTCCTGAACCATACTTGTGAGTTATGATATAAGGTCCAAGCCAATTAGGAGCAGACTTACCATATTTTATTTTCTCCATGTTCATCATATGTTGATTTTATTTTAACACAAGATCTCCTATATTGAAATCTTACTCTTTGAGGTTTTTGTTATAAGCATGTTTGATACGTTATTGATAGATTTGGAGGTGGTTGAGGGCTATGAAATATCATTCATCAAGAAATTCAAGTTGAGCCAAATGTTTTTGGTGAAAGTCATCATTAGTAAGTATGTCTTGTAGAGAAATGCAAAGAGAAGGAATTTGGACTTCAAGAGAAAAAATAGACTCCATCTCATATACCAAGGAAAAAGGTGTAGCACTCATAGGGATTCAAATGCTAGTGCAATAAGCCCATAAAGTAAAAAGAATGTGTGTGTGAAAATCCTTGCCTATATCATTGACTACCTTCATGAGAATTTTTTTCAATTTTTTGTTAGAAGCTTCTAACTATCCATTTATTTGTGGATAGTATAGTGATGAAAAGCTTAATTTGATTCCAAATGTATCACAAAGACTTTGAACAATCTTATTTTTGAAATATTTATCATTATCTATTATAATTTTATGAGGGACACCAAAACAATAGATGATGTGATGGTTGATGAACTCAAAAAAAAAATTAGCTTTAGTGGAGATGAAAGGGATGGCCTCGACCCACTTGGTGAAGTATTTAGTGGAAGTAATGATATACTGATGATGGAGGGATGAATGAGGGTTAATCTCCCTGACTAGATCTAAGCCCCATTGAGAGAAGGGCGAAAAATATTTGGCAACTTATAATGCATGACTTGGAACATGAAGGAGGTTAGTGTATTGTTGACACATGATGTAATGTCAAACATAATCATCATAGTATTAATGAAGTGTGGGCCAATAATAGCCAAGTTGAAGGATACACTTGGTAAATATGTGACCATTAAAATTCCCACCATAAATCCCATCATGAATTTTTTTAATGGTGAAGGGAGTCTCAGTACTAGTGAGGCATTTAAGAAAAATACCATCAAAACCTCACTTGTAGATAAGTCCCCCTAGAATAGTGTAATGAGTAGCACATTTATGAAACCACATATCCCATTATTAGAAAGATCATAAGGGGTAATAGATAAGGAAAGATAATCCATGAGTTGCTTGTACCATAAGTCATGTGGGTTAGATGTTACATTTCCAATGAAGAGGATGTTAGCTAATACATAAGAGGGTAATGTTAAGTGATGCATGGTGACATAGATTCTCAAGGAAGAGGATGAAGAGGGTATATGTGAATTAAGTGAAGCTATCATGTTATTAAACTTGTTTGTAGATCAAGGAACAATTTATAAGAGATAAGAGTCAAATGATCCTAATAGCGTATCTACACGATGTTTATATCGCTAAAAAATTTTGTTTTTACATAGGTAGGAATAACCTGGTTAACCACTAGCTAAGAATCACCAAAAATGGTTATGGGTTTGATACCCAAAAAGAGAGCTATTTGAAGTCCTAAGATCAAAGCCTCATATTCGGCCATATTGTTAGCGCATTCAAAATCTAGTTTAAATGACAAAGGAATAGGTTCACCATCTATAGGAATAATAATGACCCCTATACCCCTACTATATTCACATTTAAATCCACCAAATAAAATCA
Organism: Torreya grandis; assembly: GCA_037957365.1. Lineage (NCBI taxonomy): Eukaryota > Viridiplantae > Streptophyta > Pinopsida > Cupressales > Taxaceae > Torreya > Torreya grandis. The sequence continues at coordinate 16,722 of JARHVA010011376.1, read as the reverse complement.
TCATTTGATAGGAGATGTCATTGGTGGAGAGTGTTACGATGGATTCATTAGGGAATTTGAGTTTTGAAGGTTGATTTTCATATAAAGGGGTAGTAGCTAACTAGTTAGTAGATTTTTTCCCCTTAATATACTTTTGTTGAATGAATTATAAGTCAAATTAAGTAAGAAGCATGAGCCACCAAGCTACATATTGGCTGTGGTATGGCTTAGAATGTATGTGTTTGAGGGGATCAGTATAGGTGACCACATAGGTTTTGTGATTTAGGAGATAATGGTGAAGCTTGGAGGTGGAAAAGACCAATGCAAGGCAAAGTTTTTTAGTATGGGTATATCGAGTCTTATAATTAATAAGTGTGTGTCTTATGTAGTAAACCACCTATTCTCAATGTTGGTCATCTCGATGTGCAATCATAACACCTAGAGAATGGTCTGTTATGGAGATGTATAGGTAGAAAGGCTGATTTTCCTTAGGTGGAATAAGAATCGATGGGGAAAGAAGATATTGTTTAAGTGTGTCAAAATCTTCTTGGTAATCTATATTCTAATGGAAGGAGACATCCTTTTTGAGGAGATGGTGAAAGGCCTCGAAATGATCTAATAACTAGGAGATGAATTAGTGGATTTATTGAAGTTTTCCCTATAGGCTATGGAGTTACTTTATATTAGTAGGTGGAGGCATCTCTAGGATTGCTCTAACCTTAGCAAGATCAACTTCAATACCATAGAGAGAAATGATAAAACCTAAAATTTTACCAAAAATAACTCTAAAGATACATTTATTTGGGTTCAATTGAATGTTATATTGGAGGAGATAAGTAAATATGGTTTTGAGAATTGTTAAGTGGTCTTGACAAAGTTTAGACTTGCCAAGTAAGTCATCTATGTAATCTTCCATGATTTTTTGTAGGAGATCATGAAATATATAGGTCATAGCCCCCTGGTAGGTCACACTAATGTTCTTCAGGCCAAAAGGCATGACTCGATAGTAGAAAGTCCCCCATGGGGTAATGAAGTTTGTCTTATGTTGATCCTCAGGAGTAACAAAGATTTTATTATATCTAGAGAACCCATTTATAAGTGATAGCATCTCATGGCCAGCTATTAGATCAATAAGTTGGTTGATACTTGGTAATGGGAGATCATATTTTAGACAAGTGAGGTTTAAATCATGATAGTTGATATAAATGCAGATTCCCCTAGTTTCTTTTGTGATAGGAACAATATTGGCTATCCATTACGAGTAGTCTATGGGTTGGATAAAGTTAATAGAAAGGAGGTATTGGATCTCTTCTTTGATAAGGAGAGTAATACGATGATGCATTTTATGAATATTTTGCTTAACAAGTTTAGCATCTTGATTGGTGATAATGTTATGGGTGATGATAGAGGTATCAATACCAAGCATGTCATTATAAGACCAAGTGAAGGATTTAGTATGGTCATTAATAAATGTGGCATAATTAGCTTGTTCAAAATAATCCAAAGATTGGCCAATCTTGAGGATGTGAGGGTTATCATGAGAAGGTAGATTGATGTCAATGGTTGATTCATTTATCATAGCTTATATTTCATATGGGAGTAATAATTAGATATAGGAATCATCTACACCCATATATATAAGAATTGCATCATCATCTTGACATTAGATAGTGTTGATAGTGGGAGATTCTTCATCAATTATTTTAGGATGAATGAGAAGAAGGGACCTTGTTTCCTTACCCTGGTGATAGGTGAGTAGCCCAAAATGGATGGTATTTATTGAAAAAAATTAGGAGGTATAGATATCTTTGATTTGGTAGGTGATGGTGGAGAAGAAGGTGGAGGAGGAGAGACTGGTTCTTTAATAATTAGTACATGGGAAGTTTTAATGAGTTTAGTTGGTTCATCATATCCCACTCTATGTCTCTTTTTGGCATTTTCAATGGTCACGTTAGTGGGATATTCAATAAGTGTATGAACAACTTGTTCATAATGACCCAAACCAAATCCTTTCCAAGCACAACGATAGAGATAGGTGTGAGTGAATCTAGGGTTACACAAGAAAGAGAAGTCACAGGTAAATGGTTGTGGTGAAGAAGATGGATTGTTGATAGTGGGAGCCTGATCGATTCCCCCATATGTGATACTAGTTTAAAGGTTAGGGGGGTGTAAGGGATGACCATCCCAATGTGGGGATCATAATTTGGGTGCATGTGAAGCCTTCCATGATCTTGTGGAGTATAGAACATGTCTAGTGTCAACAAATGATATTCATCGAGTGATAAATGTTGAAAAGTCTCCTCCATGGGATCCTTGTCAGGAATCTATATTGTCAGTACTGTGTAACCATGAGAGTGGAGCTTGTGGAAGCTTCAAAAGTATCATGTGGGTAAGATGATGTTTTCAATGGAATGAGAACATCATTAGGATTATAAGTCATGTTGCATGTTTTAAATGGAGGTGGGTCAGTAGGTATAACATGTACTTATCCATCATGTATAAACTTGACACCTTGTCTATCATGTCATAGCCCATTGGTAGGTCACACCAGCATTTTTTAGGCCAAAAGGAATGACTCAATAGAATAAATTCCCCCATGGGGTAATGAAGGTTTTTTTATGTTGATCCTCAAGAGTGACCAAGATTTGATTATATCTAGACAACCCATCCATAAGTGATAACATCTCATGGCTAGTTGTTAGATCAATAAGTTGGTTGATACTTGGTAATGGTAAGTCATCTTTTGGACAAGTGAGGTTTAAATCATGATAGTTGATGTAAATTCATATTCCCCTAATTAATTTTTGTGATAGGAACAATATTGGAAATCCATTATGAGTAGTTTATGGGTTGGATAAAGTTAACATAAAGGAGGCATTGGATCTCTTCTTTGATAAGGAGAGCAATATGAGGATGCATCTTACAAAGATTTTGCTTAACAAGTGTAACATCTTGATTGGTGGCAATGTTATAGGTGACAATAGAGGGTGTAATACTAGGGATGTCATTATAAGACCAACTGAAGGATTTTCTATGGTCATTAATAAATGTGGCATAATGAGCTTATTCAGAGGAATCCAAAGATTAGTCAATCTTAAAGATGTGAGGGTTATCATGAGAAGGCAAATTGATGTCAATGGTTGATTCATTTAACATAGATTGTGTTTTAGATGGGAGTTATCATTAGATATAGGAATCATCCACACCCATATATATAAGAATTACATCATCATCTTGACATTGGATAGTGTTGATAGTGGGAGAGTCTTCATCAATTATTTTAGGATGAATGAGAAGAAGGGACCTTATTTCTTTACCCTGGTAATAGGTGAGAGGCCCCAAATAGATGGTATTTATTGGAAAAAAATTAAGAGGTATAGATATATTTGATTTGATAGGTGATGGTGGAGAATAAGGTGGAAAAGGAGAGACTAGTTATTCAATAATTGGTACATGGGAAGTTTTAATGAGTTTAGTTGGTTCATCATATCCCACTCCATGTCTCTTTTTGGAATTTTCAATGGTCACATTAGTGGGATATTCAATAGGTGTATGGACACCTTGTTTGTAATGAACCAAACCAAATCCATTTCAATCAAACTGATAGATATAGGTGTGATTAAATCTAGGGTTACTCAAGAAAGAGAAGTCACAGGTAAATGGTTATGGTGAAGAAGATGGATTGCTGACAGTGGGAGCCTAATCAATTCCCCTATATGTGAAATTAGTTTTAAGGTTATGGGGTCCATAAGGGATGAGCATCCCAATGTGGGGATCATAATTTGGGTGCATGTGAAGCCTTACATACTCTTGTGGAGTATAGAACATGTTTAGTGTCAAAAAATGTTATTCACCAAGTGACAAACATTAAAAATTCTCCTCCATGGGATCCTTTTTAGGAATATATGTTATCGATATCTATGTAACCATAGGAGTGGAGATTTTGGAAGCTTTAGAAGTATCATGTGGGTAAGATGATGTTTAAAATGGAATGATAACATCATTGGGACTATAATTCATGTTTCATGTTTTAAATAGAGGTGGGTTAGTAGGTATAACATGTACTTGTCCATCATATTCAAACTTGACACAACAGTGCAAAGTTGAGGGTACACATGACATAACACATATCCAAGGTCATCCAAGCAATATGTTATATTTTAACTCTCCTTCCACAACATATAATATCTTGGGAATAATGTGGGGACCTATATGGATATGTAAAACAATAGTGCCCACTATAGTAGTTGTGGTATCATTAAAGGAGTAGAGTACTGTGTCAATTTGAGACACGCAATTATTGAGAAGGGCTAGATGTTTGTAGGCATGGGTGGAAATAATATTAATAATATCTCCCCCATTTATCATGACTCTTTTAACATGAGTTTGATCAATATATGCAGTAATATAAAGGGTACAATCCTGATCTTTAAGGTGTTGAAGTGGAATTTTTGAATCATTAAAATAAATTAGGGAGATGGAATTAAGGGAGCTGACTAAAGTTGCAAGAGATTGGGGATCATCTGATTGTACCTTAATCACCTACAAGGCACTAATCAAAGCTTTATGGTTTTGGGATGATTTTTGGATTAACTCATATAAAAAAAATTCATAGGAGTTTGGTAAAGTTGTTTCACCATTGAGCCTTGAATAACATCAGAAGATGTTTTAGGAATTCCCAAGATGGAAATCTTAGGATTAGGAGGAGGAGTGTCTTTGGTGAAGGGATGATCCCAAGGAGAAATTACCTTTTCCTTATCTTTATCCTTTTGGTTTTGTGACTGTGTGGCCACATTGACTATGTTGATCTAAAATGTAGGTGAAGGAGGTGGTAAAGGGGTTATAACCACATATTTGGGTTTGAATTTAGGTGGAATAGTAGGAGGCACTATGGATTTCAAAGGTGGGATAAAAAAATGGTTAATGGGAGTATCATCAAAGAGAGTGTTAACATCAAAGTGTTATCTAATGACTATTTTGAGGGCTTTACAACTCTCAATATCGTGTCTAAGTGAATAATGATATAAACACACTTGTGTATCATTAAGCCAATATGGCTTCATTATAAGAGGACTATAAGGCTTAATGGGAGGAAGTGTTATTGTGGAAGACTAAAATAATTGATGTAGGGAAAAGCTCTGAGAGCTTGCAAGTGGACTCGCATTTGTTGTGCTAGTAGGAGTGGACACCTTGTGTTTTGGTGTTGAAAAGGTAATTTTATGTGGTATTTTGTTAGTGATGCTGGAGTTAATTTCTTAGTGACATATGTGAAAGGCCTACCAAATGACAAAGGTAGGAGTGGAGGTAACTTAACCTTTTTTTTGCTTGGGTCGGTAATATTCAAACTAAAGTAGAGGGGTGTGGTCCCAAAATGGATGGTAAATTTGAGGGTTGAAGAAGGGATCAGTGAGATCTAAGAAGCTTAACATTATTTTTTAATGTAGGCTAAAAAAATCCAACTTGTGGTTGAGGAGTTAAATCTAATTTCACCTGTGGATGAATTAAATTAGAGATGAGGCATATGCCTAAGGGCCTGATCTACTTTAAAGTGGTAGATTCCTATGAGGGTGAGGGTTTTAACATACATGGTTGAAATTCAAGTGATTTTAGTGAATAATCTCTAGCTTTATCAAAGACCTTGGGGTAAAGGGTATTGAGAGGGTTGGTGGTAAAGGTTGACATTCATTGTGTTGGATAAGGAGTTTTAAGTCGATCCCAAAATGTTGCATGATCTAGCTTCATGGAGTCAAGAAATTCTATACTTTTCACCAAATGTAAAAAGGGTTTAGATGAAGTTGATGTAGGCCTTATGGTTGTGTCTTTAGAAGGAAAAGGTATTTTATAAAGAGGGAAATTTTTGTTTTTACTACTTTAGGCCAAAGATGAGAAAGAACCGTAACAACGTCCTCTTCGATAGAGACGGGAGAAGAGACATGGTCTACCATGGGTGGAGGAGAGGTAGGTGAAGAAGGTTCCTCAAGAGGTTAAAGTATAGGTATTATGGCTCCCTCAAAATGTGGGTGAGGTATAGGTAAATTATGATCCTCCATAGGTAAAAGAAGGGGTAAAGTGGTATAATTAGAGTAGGCACAATAGGTCTCTTATCTATTATGGGAGTAGATAATACTAACTCCTCTAAGTGTAAAGGTGGAGTGGATGGGGTACTACTCTCTATAAGTGAAGGAGAGGTAAGTTAATAAGGTTATTCAAGTGGGTATAATATAGGAATGATGTTTCCTTCAACATGTGGTTGAGGAATGGGTAGGGTGTGGTCTTCAAGTGGTAAGAGGATAGGTAATATTGGTGCAAAAAGAATTTTCATTACAAGCTCCTCAGGTGGAAAAAGAAGTGGTAAAGGAGGCTCTTCCTCATGAGGGAGTGGAATGGGTGAAATAAGTTCTACCTAAGGAGGAAGAATAGGAAAAACAAATGACACTAAATATGGGGGAGGAGTCAATGAAATGGGTGTCTCCTATTGAGGAGAAGGTTGAACAAGAGGTAATAAAAGACCATATTAACCATATGGATATTATTATCAAATGAGTTAGTTATGGTCTGAACAATATTTTTATTGGGTGAATGGTTAGGAAAAGGGTGTTTGAACACACCCATTCTTTGATTAGGGGGTACATTACGATTATCTAAGATGAGATCACCTCTATCAAGCATATCCTACATAATGTTCTTGAATGTCTTACAATTATTAGAATTATGGCTTTTAACTTGATGGTAACTATAAAACTCAGCTTCCTTATACCAAGTTGGAATAGGATGGGAGGGGTCAAACTGTATAGGAGGTTTGATTTGAGGAAGGGTTATGACACATTGTTGCAATATTTTTTCCAAAATGGATGTATATGGCTCCCTAATGGGAGTGTATTATCTTTGTTCATACCATTATTGGATTTGCTTGGTCATATTTTGGGAATATGAGGAATTCAATTGGTTTGTGGTTGTGGAAGAAGCTAACTTAATGATCACCACATTGGTGGAACCTTTAGCTTTTTGGTTAGAAGGAGAATTTTTAGAATAGGAGTCATTTGATTTGGAATCGGGATTCTTACTATGTAACTTGACTTTGCCTTCATCTATAACATGAACCTCGAGTTTCCATGCCATTTAAAAGCCTCATCAAATGTGTGAAAAGTTTATACCCAGAGTGTGGATGAGATGTTCTTAGCACATGCCCTTGAGAAGAGCTCAATAAGCTTAGCTTGGGGTAAGGAGAAGGAGATTTGATTGATCAAGCTTCTCTAGCGAGTGACAAAATCTGTAATAGACTCATCATCAAATTGTCTGATAGAATAAAGGTATATTATAGAAACCTTTTTAGAAATGTTAATAGAGAAATGGTCTAAGAATATTTGTGTGAGTTTCATAAATGAGAAAAGGGAGTGCTGAGGTATAGAGCTATACCAATCCAAGGTATCACCTGAAAGAGACATAGGGAAAGTGTGAAGTAGTAACACATCATCATGCCCTATTAAATAACAAACCTATCTAAATGCTCACAAGTGTTATTGTGGGTCCTCTTTAGTCTAGAAATGAGTAAATTTAGGGAGTTCCCATTAGATTGGATAAAGGTGAATAGGCATAGAAGGATGGATGGGTTTATTACATATCTGATCATAAGATAACACATTCTTTGAACCAAAAATGGATGTCTCTAGATTAGACATCCTATCCATCAAAATCTTAATGAGGTCTAGAGGGGGACTAGTTTGGGGGATACCTCATAAATTATAAGGAAACTGATCGAAAGTAGAGGGAGCATATGACATAGCTTGTTGAGGTTGTGTTGGAGAAACATAAGGATAATGAGTCATAAGCTAGGGTGAGGAAGAAAAGGGGCTTGACCATTAGGTTAGAGACTATGCTTTGGTTGGTTGTTGTTATTTCAAATTGGATTATTGGCATGGTTAGACTGGATGAAGGGTGAGTCATAACTTAGGTAATTATAGGTACAATGATTTATGGAATAGGTACCACTAAATTTTTAAATAGGGTAAAACTTGACTAAAGTGGTTGTGGTTGTGAAAGTAGTGAAGTCACACTAGGGTTTAGGTGGGATTGGCTAGTTGGTGATGCTAAACTTTGGACATTGTTTATAGTTGGGTTACTCATCGAAGTGGTGATTTGGGTAACCATGGGGAAAATAGTGGAAGTAACTAAAATTGAAGTTGTATCCATTAGAGAGGTTGTCATACCATATATTTAATCACCTAAAGAATTATGGGTTTGGCTCATAACAAGGTAATGTTGAAGGGCTGCTACATTACGATCAAGAAATTTAGTAAAATCTTGATCTCCCTCAGGCATAATGGGAATTCAGTTGGGGCTTAGAGTATGCTCCATGATAGAATTAGAATTGAGAGGGAAAGTTGGAAGTGGTTTTCAGCTTGTGTAATTGGTAAGAATTTTGGCTTGAATTCATGTCAATACTATGCAAGACGAATTATAAATAGTCTTACTACCCTGTATTAGTAACATAATAAGGAAAAACTAATTTGGAGTGTAGATAAGTGAGTTATTTTAGCTTGTTGTTTTGAGCAGATGAAATTTACACAGTCATCGATGTCAGTTACTTGATTGATGTTAGTAGAAAAAGTTTACCAATGTTGGTGGATTAACTGATGTTGTTAGGTAAAATCTATCGATACCGATAAAGTTAATCAATGTCGATCACTGTGATATCTTAAGAGATGGAAAATTGAATGTTTTAGAAAAATAAAATTTAAAAATAGGTAAAAAAGTGGATGCAAGAGCCCTGTGTAATAAGGAATAACACTTAAAAAACCTAAGATAACATGTTATATAAATTGAGTATTAGAAATAGCATTGATCTTGTGAATCAATAAGAAAACATCCTTACCAACTCTAAAATATAGAAGGCGATAGAAAAGTAGAAAAATAACATATAGCTAGCAACTATTAAGTCCTAAATATTAATTTTTATTCTCATGTTGGCTTATGCCTTAATTAGATAGTGAAAAGAGAATTTGGTTATCAAAGGTACTAGAAAGCAATCTAGAGCTAGTTTTAGGTTAGTTTTAGTGCTCAAAAGGAAATTTGTGTTAGACCAGGTACATGGATTGTTATAAGAACTTTATCTCTACACTTCATGGACCTAGATCCAAGCTAGGCCACTTAGATAAAATATACCTTCTATCTAAAGTTTATACTTTGCCAGAGAATGGAGTGGGTTCTCCCCTTGGTGGTGAAATCCAAGTAGGATAGCCAAGGTAAGGTGATCCACCAGGTGATGAAATCCCAATGGGCCTTTTCTCATGTGAGTTTAGATGTGTGTTTGTGTGAATGTGATTTAGTTGTGTAGATGCACTACAATTTATTCAAAATGTTTTTGATTTAACTAGGTGAGTTAATATGCAGAAGGTAAACAATGAAATGCAATAAGTTTTAAACCCAAATCTGCAATGTTTAGATTCAAATGAAAACAAAGATTAAATAGGAGTAGATAATTAAATTCACTATCTTAATGTGCATGAAATAATAAGTAAATAAGATATTATTTTTAACTCGTAAAAAAATTGATTAATGGCTTTTAGAGGCAAAGATAAAAGAAAGAAAATTTTAGTTTAATGCTTTTAAATAGAAAATAAAATGTTGAATTTTTCATTTTAAGAGATAAAAGAAGAGGAAAGTGCAAGAAATGAAGTTTTCACTATAATTAACCTATATTAATGCTTAAAACAAGAAATAAACCCAAGGAGAACTCTAAGGTCCCACCGGAGGTGCCAAAAATGTTTCCCTAAATTTAATCTATCTCAAGTCTAAGGAAAATGAAAAAGAATGATAGGGATAAGTGATTAGAATGAACTTAGATTGGTTTGTGCACCATATCTAGACATTTTGAACACTCTTCCTTAGCTGGGGAAGACTACCTGCAAGTAATAAAGCACTACCACAAGATGTTTGTTAGTAGATAAATGAGTAGGTTACCAAGCTATGTGATTGTTCGAGGAAGTGTGAAACTTCCTTAGAGATGATAGTCCACTTTTGAGAGACAAAAGATTAATAAATAACTAAAATAGAGGTAAATTAAAGAGATAAAAATATAAATAATTTTACCATTATTCATAACTTGAGTGTAGCAGAGAGTGATAAGGTGCAGGTGGTATATTATGTTTATGTTTTGGAAGTTGTTTGGGTAGGTTTTGGAAAGGTTAGGGAATCCACAATCATCAAAATCGATGGGGGAGTGATAGATATCAATTATACTACTAAGGTTGGTGGAGAAGGTGATCTATGTTAGTTAGGCTATCGAGGTCGGTAGGGGAAATAATTGCCTAAGAGCTTACAAAAGGATTTTTTGAGTCTGAAAAATGGTTTTGATCAGGTCTAGGAGGTTGGGGAGAGTTATGAGAGAGAGAGTATGGTTTGGGTAGATCTGGTCATAGGTTTGGTATGTTAATTCAAGGGGAAATAAGTAAGGAATCTTTGTAACTCCCTCAAGGGGGTTCATTCAGGAGTGTATAAAGTAATGGACAATAGATATGAAGTGATAGAAAAGTAAATACTTAAAAGACATATAGAATAAGTGATGTACTTAGCTGTAATGGTCACTAAATGATAAGTCCCAGATAGATGGTCCTTATTAGGTAGTACAAACCTAAATACCTAAATAGAGAGAACAAGTGGGTGATGTTGGTCTTCAAGAGCTTAGATCCTGATTGTGATTGACTTATGCAAGATGACAGTAAACTAGGATGTCAAAATTTGAATGTCGAGAGATTGAATGCAAGTAAGAATGAGTTTTCTTGATATTTACTGACCTAAACTTCAAGTTGGAGTTTGGTTTATATTGCTAACATTGGTGATCCCATCGACATCAACCATGGTTTGACAGACATTGGCATACTTAGAATAGGTAAAGATTACTACTTTTGGCTTGTTTTCTATTGCTCTTCATGCCAAGTGTAGCACCCATTACAAAATGGTAAAAATAAGAGGTTAAGAAGGAGGTAGTTGATTAGTAATTTAATTTTGAAGTGAGACTAAGTATTGGGTAGTTAGGATGAGGGGACCAGGCCTTGAGGCGACTCATCAGGTGAGAATTAGTCATAGGGTGAGGTGGCCAGGTAAGGTGGCAAAAAGGGGTTTTTAATTAACTTAATTAAGTATTTTAAATTAATTAAATGTGTGAGGGGTAAAAACATGGGTTAGGGAGGTTAATTGTTATTATTGAAAAATGGGCTAAAAGGGGTTTCCACACAAGGAGTTTTACATGTGTGTGTGACATAATTTTGGTGTCTACACCAGTATCCCCATGATCATTGGTGTCCCTCCTATAGGAAATATAAGTAAAACATGGACATCCTCTAATGTGATACCAACCTCTATGGTATCTCCATCCACCACCCATCTAAAGGTATTAGTCAAGCATTCACATGATCCCAAGAACATGACCACTAAATTAGTACTCAGTGAAACTCATCGCATATCCATGATTCCTCTCAAGCCTAGCATGACTAATCTAGCTTAGTCCACCTATGTCAGGTACTCCAATAGATCTAGTATCCAAGCCACATCCACTAATCACCAAAATCTTTGATGCCCCTACAACCTTTAAATAAAAAAATATTATTAGACCTCCATGTCACTTATAATCAAATACATTATTTTTAAATTTTAACATAATTTAATCAATTATTACCTTAATCTACCAATTTCACCTATTTTTTCAATACTCAATCAGGCACCTTGGGCCTTATAATTACTATATCAGCAAATTTTCTACATGTAAGTACTATACCATCCACTCAGTAATATACTAAGTTGACCTAATAGTACTGGGTTGGCCATTTGGACTTAACAAACTAAGTCGACCCTTTCATTTCCCCCTTTAGTACTAAGTCGACACTTTGAATTAAAAACTAAGTTAGCAATAAGGTACTAAGTCATCCATCTTCTTCAATAAACTAATTCAATTTATTAGGTCGACTGGGTTGACCTAGTTTGTTCAAACTACTAACTCTTTGACCTACTTGTAATAAATGCCTTTAGCATTTAATACTCTAATTCCTTTCAACCCATTTCCCCATTTGACAATCTAGTTTCATTATCAACTTCTTGAGGTTCATTTTAGTTTATAAAATTAGTTTAAATTACAATTTTTTATAAAACACTTAATTTCAAATAAAATACTCAAAATAAATTTGAAATTCTCAGTTGCCTACCTATGTTGTACTCACTATGGCCGTTAGGCATCTTTCTCATCTCAACTATCATCTCTTCACCATCTTGGCTATTTCAAATTTTTCTAAGTCTCTTAGATCTCAATTTTTCTTTCATAATAGTCAAACAATAGCAAATTAATTCCTTTTCACCCTATTTAAAATTAATATTCATAATTATTTACCCATTAAATATTTATCATCAGATTCCTTATTTTGATCATATCTTTGTTTTTACTAACTCGTTTTTTGAACCATAAAAAGTTTTGGAATCATGACATCATAGAGAATATTTTCTACTATTATATGCCTATATTGTAAAAAAATTAAATTTTTGCTTTGTTTTGCACTAACCTCTATAGGTTCACTTAATGTTCTTCACATTGGATGCCTTCACATATTCTACATCTCTTTATATATCTATAGCACTAAGGTAAGTAAAGGTATGTGTTTCAATTTTGTCCTTTCATTTATCTTATTTATTCCTTCCTACACTTTACTTAGCATCAATGTTATGTGTCATCATGTTCTATTCCTGAAGCACCATCCCGTGTTACACTCACATGACACGTGATGAGCTTCAAGTGGGGCATATATATACACATAATATTTTCAAACTTTTATCAATTATTGATTCTCTCTATCTTATAAGAACATGTCAAGTCTCAATCTCTCTAAGTGCATGCCTTTAGGGGTGCACTAGGAAAGGGGTGGGTAGACCATTAGTGCTTCACAATATTGTTGTTCTTTTTTTTACTAAGATTTGTTTCTATATTGTATAATCCACTAGTCTTTTACCACATTTCATACCCTTTTTCCTATCCTAAAAACCCCTTTTGATAGTTTACATGACTAGGCCCACTAGGTCAACCTTGTACTCTTATTGGTGAGACTCATTTAGGGTCTATGTCAGCTCTTGGCCAACCTAACCCATAACCTAATGATTTTTTGCCAATAACGATACTAAGCTGACTAGGTTGACCCTATCAGCTAAAACTTTTAGAAGGGCTTAGGGTTAAATCCACCTATATATACAATATCATGTCACCATTATTTAGAGAAGAGGAGAAGTAAGAGTTATTGTGCATCTACTTATCCACCATTCTACTTGAGGAGTAAGTTTAGGGTTTCATTATTTATTTGGAGATATGAATATTATCTTGTGGAGAAGTATTTTAGATGCATTGATAGGTTGTGTAACCTAGACATGATTTATCCTTTTCATCCTTACATACCACAACAACCTCTTATGAAGCACCTTGGCTAAGGGAGAGATTGAGGCTCAATGGGTTCATCTTCAAAGGTAAGTATTCCTAACTTTTTTTCTCCTTTTTAAGAGTAGATGCATATGCATTAATATTCTCTTCCATGCATTAGTATTTCATATACATTGAAGTGAGTATATGTATCTTGCGCATGTTTACTTTTATTTTTTATTACCCCTACTTTGTGCCACAAGCTTTGATGAGCACTAGATTAGATTTATTTTATTTAGTTGTTATTAGTATAGTGAATATAAAAACATATGATTATTTAGGTTTATTACATAATTTTACTTGACTAGAGGCTTTGGAACCCTCCTTAGTGATCTTATTTTATCAATAAATCCCCTAATTGGGTCTAGTAGATCCACATATTGGTCAATTTCTTAATTATCTAATGTATCCCCACTTGGAAGTGTAAGTAGGATCTATCTTCTCTGAGCTAGGATTTATTTATGGATATAATGCCTTTTTTATTGCATGCACATAGTGTTTGGCCATTGTCAACACTAATTTTGGACATTATACAAAATAAGAAATGTGGCTGCTTGAGCCAATCCATGATCATAGATGTTGTGTCCATAATATATTTTGTGTACACCACTTATTATATTCCAAAAGTCTTCCATATCAATGTGGCCTAGGGTTTTGTCTATTATCTCTTCAACATTTTACTCTAGGTGTGAATTTATAACCATAATTTTACTTCATTTTTATGTCTTTTTCCACACCTAGAGTTACATGTCTGTGAAAGGACTTGTTGAAAATTTTAACCTCATAGATCAAATTATCACCCTTACCACTTAAAAAATTTCTTATCATGACATTATGTACTTATTTAGGCATGAAAATATCCATTGGATGCATTTTACATCAGTTTCATCAAACTTCTCAAGTGATTCTAGTAATTTTATTACCTAAAAGGCTTGTTTTGAGGCTATTTGTATAGTTATTCACATGAAATTGAGATTAAGGAATATTCATGGCCTTATTTTAATATGAAAAGGTCAAAAAGGTACTTAATAAGATGTTTTGTGTCTTAAATTGAATAAAATTGGTTTATCTCTAATATCGACCTCCTTGTCAACTCTAGAAGGGCAGTTTTCAAGTGCTCAATATAGACAAAACATAGAGGGTTAGGATCTAAAAATTTGGAAATTTTTAGGGGTCCTAGTAATATTTAAATAAATTTCATTTGTTTTTATATTTATGTCTTCTTATTTATGAACAATCTCTAAGAGTGATAGTAGGTCACTATGGCCTATTCATCTGTGAGGGGGTCTATTCTTGCACATATCTATCAAGCTTAGAATTATATGAGAGGGAATTATTTTTATTTTGGTTTTTATAGGTATTTTATCTCCTTTTCATGTTTGTTTCATTAGTCAACTCATCTCCATGAAATACTTTCACTTGGAGGAAGAATGTCTTGGTACATAAGCTATTTTAAGTGGGTTCTACTACAAGTCTCTATTTTATCCTCATGGTAATGATTATTAGAGGTTTATAATACATAATAATTCATTTAATAACTCTTAGTATCATTGATTCATGTTTTATTTATATTATATGTGGTTCTTTTTCATACTTCTTGAAGTGTTTTGCTCTTTGGAGAGCTTGTATGGCATGTGAATGACCTTCTCTAGGCTTAAACATCATATTAGATTTGAATGTAAATTAGAAGCCATAGTGACATTAAGTAAAAACTATTTATACATTATAAAATTGTATAATTATGGTGATATTCCAAAATCATCTTCAAAAAAAATGATTTACAAATGCTTCAAACACCTATAGGCATATAAGCCTATTAACATGCATTCATGAATTCAAATCTATGATAAGAGTATATTGACAACATGATTTGTAAATTGACACTCATATAATTCCTATAGAATCCATGTAATAATATAATAAGGCATGATTAACTTAAGGCTCCCAATCTCCCATACACAAAGCCTGGTGTATAAACCATTGCCTACATAGTTCGTACAAGTAAATGGATAAACTTGAAGTGGCCTAGTGCTTAGTAAAGAGGTCTACATGGTTATTGATCTCTTTAGAGTCTAGGATAATTAATAAAATATCCAAAACTATAAAATTTATCCAAAAATCAATTCAAGTGCTCAAACTTGTAGTGAATATACAATCAATTAGCACCTACAGTCATGTTAGAGGTTGGAACCCAAGTGAATTCATCAACTCAAGAAGTTATTCCATGACATCAATGCCATTTATAATTATAATGTGAACATTACCTAAAATAAATATTCATGAGTATGAATTTATAAAATGCCTACTCAAGCTACATATTCAAGTGACCACAAAAAAGTCACCTATAGGCTTCGAGGGCAATGAAAAGTTTTCCAAACCTGAATAAAGAGACTAAGAGGTTTTATAGGTGATTGAACCCAGTTGAGATCATGAACCTAGTTTAATATCATTTAAATGATATTAAAGATAATGTTAATACCTAAAAAACCTTACATATAGCCAAGATGATTATAACAGTCACCTACAAGTGGCTAATGGAGTCAATAGGCCTTAGGTCAGCAAAATGAGGATGTATCAATATTAAAATATGAGAAAACCCTAAAGACTCAATTAATAATTGGATTGGAAACCACTCACATATTTAAATTATGGAACTCAACATAATGGGTAAGTTTTTACATCAAAATAATAGTCAGGTTTCCCTTATTAACAGTCTTTAAGGTACTTTCATAAATTTTAAGGTAACATGAGTTGCTTATTTCTACTCCACCCAATCAACCTCATGTTAGGACTTGTGTCTCTCCAAGATAAGTGTGAAAAATAAGGTTTAATGAGGATATTATGTAAATTTTATGTCTTGATACTAGTTCCTCATCTCTTCCCAGTCTATACAGGGGTTTGATGACCACCTACAATAGGCATTAAGAAGAAAGGTTAAAGTGTGGTTGAGGAATCTCTTAAATATAAAATTATTGAGTGGAGCGATAATTTTAACGTATAACAAAGAAAGTTTAAAATTATATATGTACATAATTAACCCTTCCCAAGTAATTCACTTCATGTTTCATATTTGGACTATCTCGATCTGTACAATAGGGTTGAGGTTTATTAATGGTTGAATGGTTGAATGAAAAACAAAGATTTGACCTTAGGAAAGAATGAATGGTGGATAGAGTAGATATCATGATGATATTATCAATATAAGAGTAAATTTTAAGATAATAAGGATGCCTATATAGCAAAAAACACCTCTCACCTATCCAAGAGTACAAAATGACCATTACAGCCAAGTT
>JARHVA010011375.1:37500-65048 GCA_037957365.1 Torreya grandis | reverse complement strand
GCACATCTACCAATTCAAAAAGGGTTAAATTTATAAATATTATAAACATGGTTACCAAAGCATAAATTATAATAATAAAAAGATTCAAAAAACACAATAAAATTTACAAATAGTACAACAAGAATAGGTAAATATACCTCTCCAAAATGAGGCTCAACATTAAAAATGGTATTATTTTGGTCAAAAGTATATACCACAGTTTGAATACCATGGTCAAGGTTTGGGAAAGTAGGCCTAAAGAATCATTACTCTTATTATAGAAGTTAATAATTTTGGTTAACAAGGTTTGGGATTTATTGGAAATCCTAAGGCACATTATTCATAGATACATTTTATCAATGCCAAACATTCAGATACACAAGACATGTTATATACAAATAAAGATCTTAAATTACAAAGTCAAAATCATGCTACACAAAAAAGCATTCCAAAAAAAGGTTTTATAGCAAAAGATCTTCCCCAATACTGTATGTATATAATAAACATAGTTTCAAAAGGAAACATCATAATCCATATGCCAAAGCATAATTTATAAAGTTCAAATCCATAATATGAGGAAATTCCCTCTAGCATTCTAGGTTATTATGATTTTGATGATGAACAATACTCAGATTCCTACTACAACAATAATCAACTATAGCATAGCATTCACATTGCACAAGAGATTATTATCCCTATTTGTGACATAGTCCACAATGATAGTGAGTCTCCCATGAGACTCTTTGATTAGTATGGTTCCTACCCCCTTGTACATAATTCTTTATCTCTCTATCACTCCTTATACTATATTATTTTCATTTACTTATATATGGATTATTTATATAAAATAAAAAAGCAATATAACATGTCAAAATACAAAAACCATTCAAATACTACTCAAAAAACACAAAATTTAAATATTATATGCATTGTTTACATTTATACTACTTGTCAGATATTACATATGATAGTTATCTTAGAATAGTCAGTTGTATCATACATTAGATGCTTCACTTGTTCTTTTTGAGTGCTTATAAATTACATATATGACTCTGGTCAACTACACTAATCTAGACTTACTATCATCTACCCAAAGATGAAATATACACTAATCCATGTTTATTAATATTATACATCCACCTACTCAAGGTCATCCCATACACAATTGTTATTACCAAGTGTTCATGCCTCTAAATGTATCACATGGGTTCTTAGTGTTCAAAGAGCACTTCTCATTTTAAAATTCAAACAATTTAGAGCATGAGTAGTAGGTTTTGGTAACTTATGATACCTATGATGAAATAGTAATAGAGTAATGTATGAATGTTCCACAAAATTTATAATAATTGATGGTCGGGAGCCATAATAGCCAAATCTTTATGAATTATGAGGTATCTATGTTAATGTTAGTGAATTATGATAAAAAGCATTAACTATAAATTAATCTAAATGTATATTTTTAATGAAATCTAAGCTATAATGATCTAGTTAAAAAGAAGCAAAAGGGAAGGGTAAGGAAAAAATAGAGTGTGTGATTGTTGATCCTTGACTCAAATATCATGACAAAGTTTCAATTATAATTGAACCTGCATTTAACTAGTATATGATGTAAAATAGCATAAAATCATATTTGACCACATACTAGGCAAATTTATAAGGATAATATAAACTCATAAAAGTAATAACTAGATTTTACTTTAAGTATTTGTCACCTAACTCAAATAACATAAGAAAATTTTAATACATAACAAATGAAATGAATAGAATTCAAGATCCTTCAACTAATTCAGCATAGGCACAAATTTTCAACCCTATATTACAAATGCTAATTCAAAATTCAAAGAAATTATTAAGATTCAAGATTTAGAACCAACAATTGAGAGAAAGTTATATTAACAATTAACACATCAAATTTGGACAATCTTTATTGAATTCCTTGACTGTATTAATTACTCCAACTACACAATTTTTTTTCTAAAAAACACTCTCTTTATAGAATAGTAGTAATGCCTTTTATAGAAAGACAATTTAGTATATTAGTCATTTATGAAGTACAAATATACAAAATATAAGGATAGTTTAAACTTTTTCAAAAAGTTCTAGAATACACTTGCTTTTTTAAACTAGACTGACCTAGAGGCAAATATGCTAATAGAATAACATATGAGTTCTACAAAAATATATTCCTATTTTAAATAATATAATGTTTTTAAAAAAGGAATATTAACTAATTTGTGGGCCCATTACTGAAGGGTCTCCTTTTTTGCTCTTATAGAAGCTTCATATCCCTTTGATGTTGTTCTTTGACAAGCTCCAAGCTTTAGGAGGCAAACATCTTATTTTTTAGATAATTTCTCAAAATATCTATCATCCCTTGCCATAGCTTATTTAGTAATCCTAGCCTCTGCAATCTTTTCTTTAGTAGTGAAGATCATCCCCAAAATTCTATTATTATCACTATCTGATTTACCTTAGATTTTATGCTTTACTTCCTACATCACCAAAGTGACCCTTTGATTATATTATGCATCATCAATAATTACTAAGGGTGTATTATTGGTAGTATTATCTAACATAGTGTCAAGTAATTTTATTAATTTGGGTAATCAACTCTTCATCATCCCTAAGGATTTTATCCAAGCCTACTGACCAAGCAATTAAACTTTGGATTTTATCTACCACTATCCCTAATATAGCATTTAGGTTGTATAGGTTGATGGTTTTAAACTTAGGAATATTATCCATAATCAATATATTAATGAGATCCCTTATCTTGGTTTCCCATCTTGCCATTCTACTATCAGTCCTTTGCCCACTTAACTTTATTGGCTCAATGCATCTTCTCTTAATTTAATTGATTTTTAGGAATCAAACATATCAAGAAAAGATGATTCAAACATATTTATTATAGCCTTAGGCACTGATAATACATATTATGTCTCTAAGTTCTCCTTCTCTATCTCTAAATTATGAATCTTTTATTTTATGACCCTAATGCTAGCTCTGACTTGGGTTGAGTGAGCCTTTGTTAGGCTCTCAATATATTCTTCATAAATGTGTAGTTTACAAAGCTATTTTCCTCCAACTAGAGCTAAATATATGAAAGGCTTAACCTTTTGGAATGTGAACTCTTCAGTTCCGACCATGTCTTTTCTATTTTTGACTATCTATAATCTAGCTATCTCCAGATTGAATTGCATAATGGTAAATGACTCTATGCATTTTAGAAGTTCTAGGAACTTTGCCCCTATGTTTCTTGATGCTCCTAGACTATCCATTTGTTTTCCACTTGGTGATACAGTGGTCACTATTATTCTTTTCTCTTGCTCCTTCATCAAAGCCCTTATCTATGGCTTGATGTATTCATGCACATCAATGTTAACAACCTTGGTTAAGGCCCAATAGTGTGAGTAGGAGGGGATCTTCATCATCTTTCCATAAATAAACCAATGAGGTATGATTGGTCAATGAATGGGGTATTCCTCACTAAACAATTTTATCTCACTTATGGGGCGAGTGAGAGTTAACTTTGGCCTCTGTTATCCTATAAGAACAATTGCTAATTTTGATATCCTCTTTTTTGGTTTTACCACTAGGACTAGATCCAGGGCAACTTCCTTTCCTTTATCTTCTTACTTACCCTCCTATACTTGATACTATGGTTCATTAGTCTACTCTTCTTCTCCTTCAAAACCATATGCTTTAGTGAGGACCTTGAGGGTATCCTCCAATGTTTCATTTGGATCCAAGGAAATCATGCCAATTTATTGAACAAGGGATGTTGGTCTTTGAGGGAGAGATGAGGATGAAGATCCCTCACTAGGTCTCTCCTCTAAATTATCCTTATTAGGACTTTGGGTAATTTATGCTGGGGGATATGTAACTTCTAGATAATGTTCCTCCTAACGTGGCTTAGAAGGTCTAGGCAATATATGGTATTGCAGGGGATGCATCTACCATATGGCCTCTAGCGGAATTTCATCATTGGTCAACCTATGCACAAGTTTGAGGTTTATTTTATTAAATCTATCCTATAAATTTTGAAAAATTTTGGCCTTAAAGTTGAGGGCATCATAAAGACCAAGTTGATGTTCATAGATTGGCTTGGGTATATTCTTGGTCTTCGAATGGTTTCTCACTATGTTATTAAAATCCCAATACTTGAGGTCATCCAATTGAAACACAAAGGAATCCATATGCCTGGCCATGGTGTCTACCTATTTACATCTAATAAAATTGGTCTTCTAATTATCAAAGGAAAGGAATGGAGGAGGCCTTTCATTTTCTATTTACATACTCCATTAACACCATGAAGGAGTTGAGATACAATTTCATATTTGCTAACTTGTTGGGAACACATATAGGCAACCTATAGGGTTGGGTCATAATTTCCTCAATTCTGATTATAGTGTAATCTAAGTAAAGCTAGATATATCCCATTAGTTCCACATATTTCCTAATTAGAAGGTTTACCTTAGGCATAGGGATCCCTTTGATGGATTCTATGAAAGTAGGATAGACATAATCGCAAATAAACTACATTTGATGTTTATATTTAAAGATATGTAATTTTGAATAGTGGTAGGAGATGGTGATTTTGCCCTCAAGAGACCAATTTTTGATGTTGGAGATCTTGGTGTAATCTAGTAAGGCATCTATTAAATAACACACCATGAAGGACTATTTTCTTGTCTTCCTCTTAATGGCTAAATTTTTTCTCTACGTAGGATGAGTGAGAGTCAACTTTGGCCTTTTTTATCCTACAAGGATAATTTATAATTTTGATTTCTTCTTTTTTGGTTGTGCCACTAGGACTAGATCTAGGGCAACTTCATTTCCTTTGTCTTTCTACTTAGCCCTCTCTGCTTGAGCTTGTGGTTCTTTATCCTACTCTTCTTCTCCTTTAGAACCATATGCTTCAATGAGGACCTTTATGGTATCTTCCAATTTTTCATTTGGATCTAATCTAATCATGTCTAATATTTCAACAAGAGACATTGGTCTTTGAGAGAGAGCTAAGGATGAAGGTCCCTCACTAGGTCTCTCATCCAGATTCTCCTTATGGGGACCCTATGTAATTTATTCTAGGGGTTGTGGCACTTCTAGTTGACATTTATCCTAAGGTGGTCTAAAAGTTTTTGGAAACAAATGCTATTGAATGGGATGCATCTTCCATATGTCCCCTGGTGGATTTTCATCCCTAATCAAACTATGCACAAGTTTGAGGTTGATTTTATTAAATATAGCCAATAACTCTTCAAAATTGTTTACCTTGATGTGGAGTGTGTCATAAGGACAAAATTGATCCTCATAAACTATCTTGGGTAGCTATTTTCTCTTCAAATGGTTTCCCACTATGTTATTTGGATCTTAATACCTAAGGTCATCCAACTGAAACACAAAGGAATCCATATGCCTAACCATGGTGTCTACCTATTTTCAATTATATAAAATTATTCATCTAATTATAAAAATAAAGGGATGGAGGAGGCCTTTCCTTTTCTCTTTTCATACTACATCAACACCATGAAGGAGTTGAGATGCAATTTATTACTCTCTTAGCTCATTGGGAACATATATAGGCAACTTGTAGGGTTGGGTTAGAATTGCCTCAATTATTATTATAGTGAAATCTAGGTAAATCTAGATATATCCTATTAGTTCCACATATTTCTAGATTATAAGGCTTACCTTGGGTATAGGGATCCCTATGATGGCTTCTACCAAAGTAGGATAGACATAGTCAGAAATGAATTGCATGTGATATCTATATTTGAAGATATGTAACCTTGAATAGTGGTGGGAGATGGTGGTTTTGCCCTCAAGAGACTAGATTTTAATGTTGGGGATCTTGGTGGAAGATAACATGACATATTTTAAATAAGACATCATGAAGAACTATTTACTTATCTTCCTCTTGATGTTTGTAAATTATTTCCCTAGGTGGATACTAATCATATCCCCTATTGGAGGAGTGAGCTATTTCTCTACCATAAAGTAGACATAAGACACCAAAATATTATTGACATATGTGGTTACAAGGGAGCCAAATAATATATCTAATAGGGTCATGATTACCTTAATTCCCTCTTTAAATTGGACAATTTTAATTCTTCCCTTAAATTCCTAGAATACATGGTTCCCCTAGAGCAACCATGGCTTGAGGATGGTATCTAGGTCATTATTACTAGTCCATTATTTAATTATGTGCAGGTCCACATGGGGTTTTATGAGCTTATAGTCCTTTAAAATTATAATTGGGAAGTATATTACACTCTCCTAGAGTTTCCATCATGGATAATCCAATCATTATCAATTCTATAATCTATAAAAATTACAGCAAGGATGTGAATGCAATAGAGTACCTCTGGTTTAGTAGCAACATAATGGAGGCCAAAAATTTAAAATAAAACCAATCCATAGTACCTCTTTATAATATCAGTAATCCTCTACTAATCATTGGTAATGGATTTCATAAAGTCAATAGTCTAGAAGAGCTTAGACCAATTCTTGTTTCCATTGTTCAGGGTTGCAGTGTTTAGTTTAGTATCTTTGAAAACCCTTGCTTTGTTTTCTGTGGGTAGATACAACTTTGTCTGATGTCTTAATTAATACCTATGATCTGCAATGGCTTTTATACTTATAAAATTTTCACAACTATATTTTAAATTATCTCGGTGCTAACCTTTTTGTGCTTAAATTATAATTAAGCTTCTTTCAGATTTTTGTTAGTCAACTAGGTTCACTTAGGTTCACTTTTATGAAAGGTCTATGGATCTGGAGATCTAATGGTGGTAAATTATTATAATATATGTTTATACATGCATTATATATGATTTTGACCTTTTCCTTTATATATTTGCATTTTGAGCACACAAGATCTCCTATGTTGTCATTTTTTGCTTGTGTGGCACTTATTTGGCATCTATCTATCACTTTTCATAGAATTTTTCATAAATACCTTGGAAGCACTAGCCATTAAAATTAAAAAATTCCTTTTTTCTTCATGTTTTTGGATTAATATCATGGATTATCATACGCCATTGATTTTGATCTAGGTCCCCACTTGTCATTGGTCTCTTTCAGTGTCGAGCCCCATGGTTTTGAATTTTAGCACCTCCATAAGCCTTTCAATCTATGTTGTCAGTCCCATATTCACCATGTGTTTACCATGCATCAAACCAATGGGCTCTCAAAGCTTCATATAAAATTCATCAACACCTTTGTACCATTGAATAATCCTTTCATGATGAAGTATGAGCTGTAGGATACGTAAAGATAGATGAGATTTTATTATCACATTAGTAAGGTAGGGACTTAGATTTAAATATATTAGGGTAAGGTTTATTTTGTGTTTATTAAATTCAAAATAAAATTTAGGCTAAAGTATTTATGCCTAAGTTTTTTATATTTATAAAAAGGGGACCATGGCCAAATATTTTAAGCTAAAGTTTATGTTGTGTTTAATAAACACAACACATATTTTGGGATAAAATACTTATGTTAAGATATTAAAATATGATCAAGGTGGTAAAAATTATATAAGGACTAATAATGATAGATTTTGACATAAGGCTTTATTGTATTAATAAACATAATGAAATTTTTTGGTTAAAAGCGTTTGGGCTAAGTTTTATGTCCCAAAGATCCTTTTTTTAGGATAATATTTAGTATAAGTCTCTAGCCTAAGGTTCATGGCACTCAAATAAATGCAATGGGGACCTTAAGATATAGAATTAAACTAAATTCATTTATGCATATGTTTATACTATGAGACCATTTTATTATTTATAGTTCAAATATTTCAAGTTCTTGAACGTCCTTCAAGAGGTTCCATTAGTCTTCAAATGTAATTCATGATCTTTATAAATGGAATTTTGGAGTATATCTTGGTCTTGAGAAATATAATTCATTATCGTAAAGGTGATGTTCTTATGGACATTAAATATGTTATCATGGGTGTCAAATGATAGTCATGTGAACATCAATTTTAAGCTCATCAAACTCTTGTGTCCCAATGTGAGAGTGCTACATGGAAGCTCTATTGGGATCCCTAAGATCTTAGACTCAATTTTATCTTTCTAATTAAAAATCATGATGAAGTGACAGTCATCTGATCATGATCCAGGAGCTTTCTCATGATTTGTCCCTTATGACATGTGGGACCCTTTAATTTTAATCTTTGAATACAGAAGCACCACATGGAAACTCTATGGCCATATTCAAGATCTAACTTTTGAATGGTGTCTTAACACTCTCTGATCTTTGTTCTATGATGAATTGAGAACTATTGATCACAATCTAAGTGGTCAAATGTGATTGGTATATATTACAAAGTGTTATACTCTATCAAAATTTCTTCCCATAGTCTAATTAAAAAGTTGTGAGGAAGCATGGATCATTGGATGCTATAAGATGCACAATATTTAAGTTAGGACCCAAGATTAAAAAAACATAGGCTAAGGCATTTATACTAAGGTTTGGTTCATATTAATAAATATGAATGGGGCCCTAACATATAGACTTAGACTAAGTAGGTAATAAAGGGACCACATTAGAAAATATAAAGGGATCCTATTAGGAAAATTAAAAGGGACACTAAACATAAAATTGGACAAAAATAACCTTTAAAAATATAAAAAGGAAAGTAAAAGGTCATGTATCAGGTTGATGAGGGTAATAGTTAAGCTCCATCTAAACCAACATTCAACCACTTAAATTTGCATACACATTATGGGGAATGTGATGTCAATGATATGAGGAAATCTAAGTAAAAACCATATTACCCCATCTAGATATTTCAACATAATACTGGGATAGATGACATGCCTAAACTAGCCACTATGGTAAATTATTGGTATCATGTTGAGTAAACCAAAAAATTGAACTCTTATAGGAGTATCAAAACATTTTCTTGCATAACTACACAAAAATTAAGGGAGTGCATCCATCATTTGTAAATATGCACATCAATTTAGTTGAATTCATTTGATTAGTGAGGAAATGACCATACCAAATGAACCCTAATCAATGTTCTAGATTTAAATAAGAAAATAATAGCTTGTTGTGTGTTGGAGTTATTACTCCCATCGATGAATCTAAATGGGTTAGTCTTATGGTGATAAATATCAATAAATATGGTCAAATTCACATTTAAATGCACTATAGGCTACTCAATATCATGTGTCATTGACCATTTTCCCATGCCATTCAAAGAGTAAATTTTGTAAGGTGTTGTTGTTAGATCCACACTTTCATTGATAACTTTTCTGACTATCAGCAAGTGTAAATTGATAAAGGAGATAAGGCAAAAATAACCTTTACAAATAAATGGGGTCCTTTTACATATAATTTAATGTCTTTTGACCTAAATAATACACCAACAATATTCTTAAACATTATGATGGAATCTTAAATGATTTCATCCATAATTTCCTTCAAGTGTAACTTGATGAGTGGACTATTGGCCATTTTTTAGCCCACATACAAAGTTTTGAATCTACAGTCATGTAACAGGGTTTCTATTGAGAGAGTGGTCTAATGGTTGAACAAATGAACAAATTTTATGGATGGAATGAGTGGATCTAAGGAATCATGCAGAGTGTAAAGATTTTAAAATACTTCAAGATTGCTTAAAGTATATTTTGTCAAATTCTAAGGGACATGTTTGCAGATCAAATAAAAAGGTTCTTGAGTAGGTTTCATGGTGAAACCAAGAAGTTAAAGGTAATGGAACAAGTTTTCACAAGATTTAGGTTTTTGTAGTTTATTTAGGCCTTCAAGGATTAAGTAAAATTTAAAGAATGAGCTCAAAACAGATTACAAACCTTGGAAAAGCTAAGTATCAAAAATAAAATTTGGCTAAGTATTTACTTGGGGATTCTTTCATCTTTCATTGGGATAAATCTAAATTATTTTGTACCTTTTATTTGACTAAATGTTCATTCTTTAAGGAAATTTGTTTTGTGTTTTTGGCTAAGTGTTAGGAATAGTTTTAGACATTTTGTCTGAAATAAATGTCCCAAAGACTTGAATTATTTTGGACATTTTATTTGCAACAAAAGTCTTGAAGGGTCATTTTTCAACCAAATTTTCCTAAATAAATTTTACCAAACAAAACTTTTTAAGGTTATCTTTAGAGGAAATTATCCCAAACAAAATTTTTGAATGGTCATTTCTTTGACAAAATTGTCCCAAGATAAAACTCCCGAAGGGTCATTTTTGAAGTAAAGTAGCCCATACAAAAGTTGTGAAGGGTCATTTCTTTAGGAAAGTGTCCAATATGAATGTCCTAAAGGGTTTTTCTTTCAGGAAAGGGGATAATGCAAAAGTCCTAAAGGGTTATTTCTTTGGGAAAATGTCTAATACAAAAATCCTAGAAATAAAAAGTACAAAGGAAATGACCCAAGGAATTTATGTTCTAGTAGGGTAATTGTGGATATATAAAAATCAATTTTAGGATATGGTAAGTATTTTTTTAAATTCAAAAAAGGTCCAGGATGGTCCTATAAGTGTCAAATTCAATCACAAAAATGACTATTAGTTTTAAAATGTCTTGAAGACATCCATGCAAATGTCAAATTAAAACTTAGTAATCATCCATTAGGGATCAAATATTTATGGTCATGTGAATGTCAAATACATTCTCACAAACATCAATTATAATCACAAAAATGTCAAATTGAGGCCTCATAAAGTAGATATTTGATTTCAAATAATAAGATCAATTATTTGCATTTGATTTTAAATAAGATCTAATGTAAAATGGTGAATTATAGGTTAATGGGCCCAAGAAGATCAATGACACACATTAAATCATGCATCCAAGGTCAATGGTGAGTGTAAGGTCCAAAAAGTCAACAAATCATAAGGGCAATGCATCTATGACAAGTGGCACAAGTATATTCAATTGGTAGAAGATTGATGATCAACATTCATCTAGATGATCAAGATATAATAGAGTGAGATTAATTAATATATCAATGATCCAAGTCAATTTTTGATAATCAATAAATAGAGGACTATCTTGGAACATTTTTGATGGAAGTTGATGAGCCATCTTTTATCTAAAATAAGTAAATACAAAGAAGCCAAGTTTGAAGACAACCCAAGATTGAACCAAAATGTATATTTTAGGATCAAAAGTGGCAATTGAAGCTTTGTAAAATATATAATAGGTTTTTTATGACCTAACATAGATAAGAGGGTGGTGATTGAGTGGCAAAGAAAGATTAAATATATGGTGAGTTTTATCTCATTGACATGAAAGCTATAGGAAAACTAATGAATGTGATTGGTTTTCAATCTATAAAATGACATGGATTCATTAGTTTTGAGGTATGAAGAGTTTGTCTTCATCAACAAATCAATAAAAGGATAGTGTAGAGTCTCAAAATTAATATTTTTTATTGGATAGAGGTAGCTGAGCATTCAATTATGTTATAAGGCATTTTAAGTTGTGCCTTCTTGATAAGATCCTGAGTTATCATCCTCAATAATGTTAATCCATGAAGAGTAGTTTCACCTTATTCAATATTTTCTATCTTATCAATTCCTTCTCTTTCCCATCCCTTTTTTCTATAAATATAATCTTTTAAGCCCTGAAAACAACTTGGTAATCCCTCTCTTGGGAATGACTAGACTATGCCCATATTTGATCTTTGTAACCTCTTCAGATAAATAAAGGACTTTTTTTAGATTTTTTTTATTCTGGTAGAGTGTGTTAATGTTAGATTAATTTAAATGTGGTATATATATTTCCCTTGTCAAATCTTGAATCTTGCCTAGCTATTAGTTTATCTTATTGTATAGGTTATGTTTAATGCCATTTGATTGAATTTAGAAGTGGATACATTGAATGGTTAGTGCCTTGAATTAGGCCTCTCCATCACTTGCATTGATTTTTTTTTATCATTTGGTGAACCTTTAAATGAAATACTAATGTATAAATAGCCATTTGGAATTGTAGATCCAATCATATTAGTGTTTTTTTAATAAGTTTAGATAGAGTGGATGAACAATCACATTACTGGTGCATCACATCCTTTACATGTTATGTGTTATTACCCATTCTCTCTCCCTTTTTCTAGTCAAAATTTAGTTAAGGTGATAGATCCAAAAGGAAATCAACCTTCTTTGGAGATCTAACCCTATGATAGGTGACCCATAGCCTAGGGTCAGTCCCATGTTGGACTAGATTTGAGTAGAGGACCTAAATAATCCCCTTCTCAACTAGGGTACAAAGAACACTAACAATTTTAGCATGCACAATGGAACCTTAAAGCTAGTCTTGGTGGGATTGCAGTTGTAATTGTGTTCTTCATGAAGAATTTGGTGATAACAAGATCAAGCAATTGCTTTTAATAGTCTAGGTAGTTTCCAAGTAAGTCTATTTCATTACACTATCCCTATGTTGTTTTCATGATTATGTATGAGGAAAATTCTTATGCTATACCTCTATATCAACACTATGATGAATCATATCAAATTTTTCATCATCCATATGAGCCTTTTTTATGATCCTAATAAGCCTTATTAGGATTTTATCAAAGCCATGATGATCCTTATCAAGTTTCCCATGATCCTTATTATCAAGAGCATGACTCTTACCTTCCTTATGAATCATATCATTCTCAAGACCAGATTTAACCTTTCTCTTATGGATATGATATTAAATATGAGTAGACTTCTTTGTAATAAATAATGGATGAGATAGAGTTAAAAGTTATAGCATATTCAAGAAATGTTTGTTCAAACTCTCAGTATGAGAAAGTGAATAGTCTATTTCAAAATGTGTCCAATGATCTAGAGGAGAGGAATGAGTTGTGTATTTTTGTATTAGATAAGATGGAGGCTTAGGAGAGGTAGAAATGTGAGTTGAAATAGTTATCTCAAGATCCCTATTATATTCTTTACTAGTATTCTTGTTCTCTTTATTCTTATGAATTTCTTGACCAAGCCCAATATGTGCCAATGAAGATTCCTATTTGGAGTCAAGAAACTATTAAAGAAGCTATTCATATGCCAATTCAAGATCCTATTCAAGAGTATAAACCTTATTATACTCCCTTTTGTTTACCACTTACCCTTCAGGTGTAAGTTGTCCATGAGGATAAAAAGGTTCAAAACCTTGATGAAGTAATATAAAAGTGGAAAGAGAAGAATGTGGAGGTCTACACAATTTTCTCTTTTCCTCTCCAAAAACCCCTACATGATTCCATTTCCCTCAAGATCCTAAACTTTGATCATGATCAACATTCCACACTTCAGACTCCATCTTAAGAAAATGAATTTCATCACCCTCCCACCATCTCCCTTCTTTAAGAGGAGCATGTTCTATGGGAAATAGAAGAAGAGGTTGTAGCTACAAGTCAAGATCTTGGGGAATGTGAAGAGGATGCTTCAGGTGTGTATGATGTAGAGTTATTCATTGATACTTGATTTGAGGTACAATTTAAAACTAAGATTGTAGCTAATATTGAATAATTTATCTTAGGTATGTAGGAGATGGCTTACCTTGATATGGAAGAACTCCATGAATAATTGCTACAAGCTAAAGTCATAAATAAGGTTGAGATATCTCCACTTAAGAAGGATCAATATACCTTTCAAAATGATTTTATTCATATTAATCAAAGTAAATAGCAAAAATATGATTGTCAATTATATCTTGAATCTCTACAAGAGATTAAAGATCCTTCTAATGATATATTTCCCATTGAAGAACATGTTTTTGATAAATTTTATCAAGAATAACCTATTCAAGATCATGATATAGCTTGGGTTGAATATTCAAAGCTTATTGAAGAGCTAGATGAATTCATAGTAGTTGGTGAGAAAGTTGATGTCACTAAAGGAAAATGCATTTATGAGATGTCACTTAAAAGGTTTTAGTTGATAAGTAGTGTGAAAAATATCCTGAAGTACAAGTTGAGTTTGTATTTATTGGTGATTGGTTTACAATCAAGGGCTCATTTCAAGATATGTTAAGAGAAATAGTTAGAAAGAAGAGTGTATATTCAAATGTCATGTTTATTAAATACCCTACTTTGAAACTTGTACCTTTTACTAGAATGAGAAAATTCATGAATTACCCTTTTGCTCTAGGTGGATCATTTTTTTCATGGTTAATTAGGCTAGTTTATTTATATTTTATTCCAAATAAGTGCTTTGTTTGTGCATTTGATTTGATACATTAGTTTCCATACTTTATTTTGTTTCCTTCCTTATTTTGGTAGAGTTTATTATCTATATAAATCAATAGGTTCCTTATAGTCATCGAATAGATGTGTTATCTATTATGAGTCAAAGGTAATGTACATGGTTTGAGTTCAAGCATAGTAGGCATGATGACCAGTTCAGTTGCCAAAGATGTTGGCCATTTTATGGCCCACATATAAATTTTTGATTAGATAGTCATGTATCAAGGTTCTTATTGAGAGAGTGGTCAAATGGTTGAATAGATGATTAAATTTTATGGATGGAATGAGTGGAATGAAGGGATCATTTAGAGTGAAAAGCTTTTGAAACAATTTAAGCTTTCTTAAAGTGTATTTTTTCAAATAATAAGGGATAGGTATATAAAGTAAATAAAAAGGTTCTTGAGAAAGTTTCATGGTGAAAATAAGTAGTTTAAGGTCATGGAACAATTCTACAAAAGATTCAAGTTTTTGTAGTTCATTCAGGTATTCAAGGATCAAACAACATTTCAAGCATGAGTTTAGAAAAGCTTACAGACCTTGGAAAAGCTAAGTACAAAACCATTTTTTTGGCTAAGTATTTACTTGGGAATTCTTTCAGCTTTCATTGGGACAAAGAGAAATTATTTTAGACCTTTTATTTGACTTTGTTCATTCATTTGAGAAATTTGTTTCAGGTTTTTTGGCTAAGTGTTGGGAATTATTTCAGAGATTTTGTCTGAAATAAAATTTGCAAAGACCTAAATTATTTTAGACATTTTTTCTACAAAAAAGTCCCAAAGGGTAATTTTTAAAGCAAAGTGGCCCAATTAAATTATTTGAAATAAAATTCTTGATGGGTATCTTTTAGGGAAATTGTCTCAAACAAAGTTTTGAAGGGTCATTTCTATGACAAAATTGTCTCCAGACAAAACTCCTAAAGGGTCATTTTTTTAGGAAAGTTTCCAATGAAAAAGTCTTGAAGGGTCATTTCATTGAGAAAGTGTCTAATAAAAAAGTAATGAAGGGTATGTCTTTTAGGAAAGGGGCCAATGCAAAAGTATTGAAGGGTCATTTTTTTAGGAAAGTGTCTAATGCAAAATTCCTACAAATAAAAAGTCTAAAAGAAATGACCTGGGGAAACTATGTTCCAATAGGGTAATGTAAATCATGTAAACATCAATTTTAGACTATGATGAGTATCCATTTGAATTCAAAAAATGTCTAGGATGGTCCTATAAGTGTCAAATTCAAGCACAAGAAATGATCATTAGTTTTTAAATGTCTTGAATATGTTCATGCAAATTTCAAATTAAAGCTCAGTAATCATCCATTAGGGATCAAATATAGATGGTCATGTGAATGTCAAATATGACATAGACATAAAATATAGGCATGTAGATGTCAAAGTGAGGCCTCATAAGGTAGTTATTTGATCTAAAATAAGAATATTAGTTGTCCAAATTCAATTGTACAAAAGATCCAATGAAAAATGATGACTCAAAGATTAATGGGCCCAGACAGATCAATGATTTCCATTCAATCATATATCCAAGATCAATAGTGAGCACAAGGTCAAAGAAGTCAAAAAATCTTGAGGGAAAATGCATAAATGACAAGTGGACTTCTTTGACCTTCATTTTCCCTATAAATAAAGGACAAGCCTAGGACATTTTTTATGGAAGTTGATAGGCCATTTTTTAGCTAAAACAAGTAAATACAAAGAAGTTGAGTTCAAATATAGCCTAATATTGAACCAAAATGTATATTTAAAGATTAAAGGGGGGAATTAAATCTCTATAAAATGTAGAATATGTCTTTTATGACCTGACATAGATAAAAGGGTGGTGATTGAGTGTCAAAATGAGATCAAATATCATGCAAGTTCCATCTCATCAACATGAAATCTACAAGAAAACCAATGAATATGATTGGTTTTCAATCTATATAATGACATGCCTCCATCAATTATGAGGTATGAAGAGTTTCTTCTCATCATCAAATCAATTAAAATATGGTAGAAATTCTCAAAATGTGGATTTTGTGATTGGATAGAGGTAGCTAAACATTCAAGTCTTTTACAAGGCCTTTGAAGTTATGCATTCTTGATAAGATCCTGAGTCAGCATCTTTGAGAATTCTAATCCATTAAGAGTGGTTGAATCTAATTTAATGTTTTCTATCTACTCAGTTCCTTCTCTCTTTCACCCCTTTTTCTATAAATACAAACTTCTAAGCCTTGAAAATAGCTTGGTAATACTTCTCTTAGGCATGACTACACTCTTCCTAGATTTGATCTTTGTAACCTCTTGAGATAAATAAAAGAGTATTTTTAGATTTTATTATTCTAGTATAGTGTGTCAATGTTAGATTGATTTGCATATGTGGTAGACAATTATCCCCTATCAAATCTTGAATCTCACCTAGCTACTAGTTTATATTATTGTGCATGTCATGTTTAGTGTTTCATGTCATTTGATTGAATTTATCAATTGGATACATTTAATGGTCAGTACCTTAAACTAGGCCTCTCTATCACTTCCCTTAGTTTTTTTGAAATTTGGTGAACCTTTGCATGAAATACTAATGAATAAAAAACCAATTGGAGTTTTATATCCAATCTCATTAGTGTTTTTTAGAAGTTCAGATAGAATGGATGACCAATCACAATTTTTGTACATCACCTCCTTTACATGTTTTTTATGTTTTATTACCCATTTATCTATCCCTTTTTCTAGTCAAAATTTAGTTTAGGTGATAGATCTAGAAGGAAGTTGTCCCTCTCTAAAGGTCTAATCGTATGATAGATGAACCATAGCCTAGGGTCAGTCCCATGTTGGACTAGATTTGAGCATAGGACATAAACAATCCCCTTCTTGGTTAGGGTGATAATATAGAACAATAACATGGACCTTGTATGGTTTAAATCATGACTATTATGATACTTTATGCCTCATGCTCAAGCTCTACCACCAACTTTAGATTTCCTTGAATCTTAAAAGGTGCATATTTTCCATTCCATTTGGGATCTTATTGGGACACATCATTTATTAGGATGGACTACTATTGGATCTAGCCAAGATTATGGTCATTGTACAACTTCCAACTATAACCACTCATTGAAACATTTGTGGTTTTTTAGGTCACATGGGGTATTGTCATAATTTATTTTGGGGTTATGATAATATAAAAACACTGATGGAAGAATTACTTAAATAAAATGGCCTATTCCTATAGATCGCTAAACACCATCAATCATTTGAGGCTTTAAATCAAAACTAGTGACTGTGCCCATTTTCTAGTTCTTAAACTTGACCCCACCATTTCATGTTCATGTCAACACTTCAAACATGGAAATGGGTGACATCCTTACATAACTTGGTGAAGGAAACCTTGATCATCTAATTTAATTTTCTAGATAAAATTTCATACTAATAGAATGGAACTAATCTACTACAAACTGTGAAGCCATATCCACGGTTTATGCACTCCATAAATTTTACCAATACTTATTGGCCACTACATTTATCCTCTATATATATCATGAAGTGATCAAGTATTTGGTTAATAATATAGTGTTGCATGGATGAATTTGTTAATTGATTGTCTTATTTTATGAGTTTTAATTCTTTATGGTTGTGAAACCAAGCAAGATTAATTTAAGCCTAGACCATCTTTCACACATTCAATCTATCAAACTAACACACACAATATAAGATGATTTATTAGATGTCCATCTCTTTTAAGTTATGCATGTGCCCAAATAATTGGATGAAATTACTACTTTTCATACAACAAGCTTAGTTTCAGACCACCTTAGTACCAAAGAGAATAATTAATTTTTTATTTGTGTTTCCTCCTTTCAACTTATTAAAGGAGACCTTTAAAAACTAGGATGTGATGAGGTATTACAAAGGTGTGTAATAAAAAAAACATTGAAGTCTTTCAAGAAGTCTATAAAGGTGTTGTAAGAAGACATTATGTTGGTGACATAATAATAAGAAAGGTTCTCATAGCTAAGTTATGGTGGCCCATGTTATTCAAGGATGCCAAAGCCTATGCATGTAAATGTGATATCTGTCAGCACCTAGGAATACCCAACTAATGGGATGCCATGCCCCTTCATCTAGTGTTTGCTCATGAACCATTTAAAAAATGGGTTATTTATTTTTTATCCACATTCAACCTAATGTAAGATTACCTAGCATGAACTACATCATTACTACCATAGACTATCTCACATGCTAGGCTGAAGCAGTACCCACATAGGATTGTACTAATACTACCATTATTATATTTATATGGGAACATATCATCACATGATATTTATGCCGATTAAGTATAACCAAAAATTATGGCACTCACTTTATCAATACAAAAATGTGCATCCTCCTTGTTGAATTCATTATTGTGTAACATAAGACCACACCATACCACCCTCAAACCAATGGCACATTTGAAGCCTTCATCGATATCCTTGGTAATTCAGTAACAAAAATTTATACTATTAGATGCACTAATTAGGATGATCATGTTTAAATAGTTATATGGGCTTATCGAACCACATATAAAAGGTTGAACCAAATTACTCTTATTAAAATTGTCTTTGGAACTAAATTAGTTTTACTAGTGGTGTTTCTTGTGCCTTCCTTACATATTGCACACATTATTATATCAGATAAATAATAATCCCTAAAGGCTCAATTGGATGCTTTAATTTAGTTGGATGAAACCCACATTCTTGAATACTAGATTCAATAAGTTGAGAAGCAAAAACAAAAAACTTGACATGACTGACATATAAAAATAAATGTTTTTCATCTTAGTATGCATGTCTCAGTCTATGATTCAAAGTTTGTGTACCATCTAGGTAAATTATAGATCCAACAGAATTATCCTTTTATCATTTTTGATATCCATCCAATAAGCACCTACAAGTTAAAAATATTGGATGTCCAATTCCTTCTAAGACATTTCTATGGTAGTCGACTCTGGACCTACCATTCTATGTAACTCTTTACAACTCAATAAATAAGGCATATTATAATAGTTTAGTTTAGGACCTAGTTTCATTTTCAAATAAGGATGGAATTGGTTGTGAACCTTTTTAAGTTTTATTTTATCACATTTTATGTTTTTTGGTATTAAAAAATCTACCATTCATCACTTTATTCATAAATGTATCTCTTTTAGTTATGTCATGGTGGACCACACACATATTTTTATGCAAGGCAAGTTTAGTGGATAAGCTAATTAGACTAAATAACATAGATAAAAGTTACTAATGAGTCGTGCGTGATAAAAACAAATCTTAGGACAAGGAGGTGAAAAATTAGAGGCATCTAAAAGAGGTGCATAAGTAGTGGTGTGTAAATGAGGTGTGTAATTGGAAGCATGTGAAGGAGGCATGCACTAGATGGTACATGAAAAAGGTACACATGATGTGGCATGTGATATATTAATGTGGAATTAATATGGTAAAGGAAATTTCATTATATATATGGGTTAAAATAAAAAAAACATTTCTTGCAAATCAAATGGGAAATTTGAATTTTTACAACTGACATACACTATGAGAAAGTTATAAAAACATTCAAAGGATGGATGGGACATTAATTTATCATGAAATAATTGAATAAATGGAAAGCATTTCAAATAGGTTCCAAGATATTCCATTTTATGTATTAATGGTTGAATTGATAGACAAGGGTATGGAGGGTAATTAATGTAAAACTTTGTTCTACCTATAAAAAAAACCTATATGCCTCTCATTTTCATTTTTAATATTAAAAAATTAATGATTTAAAAGATCAAACAAGTGTAAATAATTAGTGAATAAGGAATCTACATATTATCTCATTGAAAAAATTAAATTAGAGCTTGATGTGGCATGCATTAAGGAAAAGAGGAGTGTAAATGTGTCTATGAGAGCATGCATGAGAGAGTTATTAGTAGCAGATGATACATCCACCATTATAATAGGTTATATCATGGAGGATGAATTATTATGGGTTTGAAAAGAAGGAAACAACATGAATTCATTTGGGATAATTAGTCAACCACACATTAACCTTAGGGTATCTCGGCTGGTGATGTAGCCAAAACAAAAAGGTAGGAGAATAAATCCACTTCTAGTTATTCCTAAAGTAGAAGAGCGTGAGGGCATAGAATAAATAAGGCTTGTTTTCATTTAAGAATAAGGTAATAATATAAATATAATTCAAGGTGATAACCTAACAAATTTGGTAGAAGAGACATTTATCAGAGAGGTACCAAAGATGGCATGTGTAGTAAATAAGGTAGTTACAACATCACCCCCAACACCAATTCTAATAAAATAAATTCAATACCTTGACATAGTTTTTCACATAGATAATTGGGAATATGAAGTATCTATTGTTCAATTTATAGATTTAAATCATCTTTGATCTAGTAACAAAGTTGACTTTCAACATGATTACTAGATTAAACACTAGAAAACAATAAATGAGATTACTTATGATCTCATAGTTTACAACTTGTTGGATGATGTAGGTGTGCTCCAAATTTTCTAACTAACATACTTTAGAAAACCCTAAGCAGTGGTTTAATTATTTATTTTGTGTATTAATGAAGATTATATCTACTTTTTAAGGCACATAATGATGATTAATCAATGGATAAACAAATTAAATGTTACTCTATTGAAGGACTAATGTCAATGTGGATCTTAACGATCATGGTACAATTGAAAGAATGGAGATGGAATTGAGGTACAAGAAATAATAACATGCCATATATATTATAAGCCTTATAGGTCATACCATTCAAGGTAGTTACAAGCTTGGCCATAACTAAGATAGGGATGGATAGGTGGAAGAAGGTGGATATGGCCCACATATATGTGGAAAGACAAATGGCCAAGGGGACAAGTATAATTATTCCCTATTATTTATTAATAAAATTGAAGAAGATACTCGAAAGGTGCATTAGCTACCCAACCACAAGTTTTCATGGGGTGTAATTGTTCTATTTTTTTGATAATATTGGAATCCCATAGTATTTTTATAAATAAATAAAGTGGGTCTACCCACTACAGTAAAAGTCCCTTGTCGATAGTTTTAGACATTTCACATGTTCTAGCACCATCACACCTTCCAAGGCAAAGTTGAAGTGTTGGTATGAGGGGATAAAGGAATATATTAGGAATTTATGGCACTTTCCCATGTTTTTGCCTATGTAGATGGGAATATACACCAAGTTTTTTGTTAAGCACCATTATTCACTCCCATGGATTTGGTTAGAGACCATTGATAACTTATCAAGGTCACTCAAATTTATTTATGCCTTCACTAATTAATATTTCATGGATTATATCAATCAAATTATGGACACTTGCCTAGGTAGTATTGATTATAATAATATTGACATTGAGATTCACACTTCATAATCTCTATGTCTATCTAAGAAGGGGAGCATATACAGAACAATAAGAATTAGGTAAAATTGATATCAATCCTTTTAAAATAATCATGTAGGGAAAAATATAGTTTTTATATTATGTGCTTGGGCTAAATATGAAAACATCAATAAGAAAATATGAAGATAAGTAACTACTCCCCCTTTAACTAGAAACATGTGCAAAAGAAAAGTCCTGAAAGAAGGAGAAAAAACCAAGATCTGAGGCCACCATTTATATTAAGGTGAAAGAATAGCCTAGGTATTCCCCCAAACTACAAAGGTTGGATTCAACACCAATAAGATCCCAAGGGTTACCTATAGAATAAAAGGATGACATCAATTCTTCACAACCAACTATTGAATCAAATATAGAGCTTATAGTGCCTAGAAAGGTAATTTCTAAGTTAGGTGATGAATATCCAGAAGCAAAACATAAAAAGAAGCTCACTCTTGAGCTTAAAAAAGAATATACTTATAATAAAGAAAAATAAATAGACACCCAAAGTCTAAAGCATTTTGTGGAATAAATTGAAGGGGAACCCCCTAGAAAAGAATACCTTGTCATCAACTCTAATGAAAAATGGGAAAAGATCCCTAAAATTATAGATCTAGAGTGTGACACACAGAATGGAATGGAACCTATATAGGAATTAGAGTGGTATAAATAGACAAATTTGGGTAATAAGGAACTTCCTATTCATACCCTATTCCAACAAGATATTCCTAATGAACACTTATATGTGGGATTACTTCCTTGAACATGAGTTCATTGTATAAACTCGATCTAAGTTATCTTTTGTGATAGATGTATATAATGATGAAGGTTGTTTTAAGATCCATAAGGCAAACATAAATATAAATGATAGGCTATTTCTATACCTCTCATTTAAACAATCAATAGATTGGTATCATTTTCTACCAGAGCCAGTGTCTGATGGCTATATGTAATTAGACCATTTGATATTGGAGTTGTATAGTTAATTGTTTATGGATTTTACTTCTACTATGGTTGATAAATCCTAAAAATAGTAAATAATAATCTAACTCTATTTTTCAAAAAAGTAAATATAAAAGTTTTGCTAATTGAAGATCTCATATTGGCATTCACACCATCAACATCTAGAACTTAAACATTTGGTATAAGAGATATGATGTCCTCACTTGACATACTGAGTTGGATAGGATAGTGCGATACTCTAGAATCTAATAATGTTGTCTATTATTACTTAAATGACTTTTAAAAAACTATAAATATGAAATTAATTAAAAAAGTTAATTTAATTAAAAAATACACCCTTTCATAAAGTAAAATTACTTGTATTGAATTGAAATAAATCTTGAATGTAAATTAATCACACTTGCATTAAAGGAAATTCACAATTGATTTTGAAAATAAAGTTCACAATTGCTTTTGAAAAGGAAATCAGACTTGCATTTAAAATAAATCACTCTTGCATCTAAAGGAAATTATACTTTACAATAAATTAATTATACCTAAATTAAATAAATACTTATAAACTATAGACTAAAAAGTACCAATTTTTCCTAATCCTTACAGAGAAGTGGGCCCTTGATCCTTCCTCAAAAAAGGAACTACTTTACTCAGTAATGAAAATAAATGGTGAACTCTATTTAATTATCAAAGTAACATATATAGATATGAAAATGATTCTTCAAATTTATAATTTCAATAGCTTTCTAATTCATTCACTAATTGTTAGATTTCCCAACTATCTAGAATGAGAAAGAGATATGTATTTAACCAAATCTCAATATCTATTAATAGAGTACAAAATCTTGGTAATTTAAATGTCTAAATCTTCTTAGTCAAAATATAGACAATCTAGG
This sequence comes from Torreya grandis, assembly GCA_037957365.1. Taxonomy (NCBI): domain Eukaryota; kingdom Viridiplantae; phylum Streptophyta; class Pinopsida; order Cupressales; family Taxaceae; genus Torreya; species Torreya grandis. Next base: position 41,605 of record JARHVA010011375.1, on the reverse strand, counting down.
AATCATATCCCATGGTTCTAGGAAGGCGTTGGAAGTGACTCAACTAATAATAGATGGTAAATAACTAACATCGATCCTAAGATATTTATAAAGTTTTAAAAAATATAATTACAAATGTATCTGAATCATTTTAGGCCATTACCATGAATGATAATGTCTAAAATAATATATCTAAATATAAAAATCCTATTTATATATAATAGATAAATTTAGAATCACTATCTCAATTAGTAAGATCTAGATGCTTGTCTTTAGAGCATCTCTAGGTGTCTTCAGAGCATTCTATGCATGTCTTTAGAGAATTCTTAGATGTCTTTGCAACATCCTATATATATCTTTATAACACCCTTGGAGCATCTTCTAATAACTTTTAAAGTGTCTTCAGAGCATCAAATATTCATATCTCATTCATCGAATCCTCAAAATTTTAGCCAAAAGGAGTTGCCAAAAATATTTGACGTCTTCTCAAAATTTTACCTCTATTGGGATGTGTTTCTATACATAAAACTATGTGATTCATCCAAGTTAGACACAATAACTAGGTAAAGAATAAATAATGTATTACATACAAAAAAATTATAAATTGCATTCATTTCATATTTAGATAAGACCTTAACTATCAAATGCAATGAAATATATAACAAAAGGAAAAACTTATGGATAACTTATATTAGATATAATTAGTTACTAAAATTTTCATGAATAATCTTAGAGGCAGTATACGTTCCATACATTCTTTGGGTGGATCCTCTTAAATACTATGTAGATCAAGCTGGTGCATCCCTAAAAAAAATTTCCCTGGAGGTTTATAGGTTAAAAAATATCCATATAAGTTATGTTATAAAGCTTCACCATAAGCATAGGGAGGTCTTCCACATGTGTAGGGAAGAGCATGGGAAGTGGTCCAGGTTTGAATAAGAAATTTAAACATTAAAGTGACAACAAGATGGAGCCCATGGATCTCAACTATGGAAATTAGGACTTTGTTAGATAAATATAAGGAGTAATCTAATAATTATAGATGGTATTCATATAACCAATTATGCCATAAATAAATTAGATATGTTCATGGACTTCTTTCTTAAGAAATACAAAAACTAGGTGAATCCTCAACATGAGAAGTTGTGGGGAATGGAGTGATTTATAGAAGCTATGGACATTTGATGAACCTTTTAAAATAATTTGGGTGCCACTATTCCCATAACTGATAAGGTTTTTGTAAACTTAGTGTGTTCTTATAATATTTTATAAGTTTGACTACATTCTGATGAACAAAAAAATCAACAATTAGTTGAGAATATGATGAATATCAAGGATAGTTCCTAACATGAAAGAGTATTCCAAGATGTAGAGGAAATAGAAAAAAAATAATCACCCATTAGTAAGATCTTAATTTTATTTTATTATAACTTTAAGGGTAGGTTTTATCAAAGGTTAGGTCACTCAAGGATGCCCACAAGGCTACCACTTCTCAGTTTGAGATTTTGATGACTCAAGTAGATTATTTTCTAGAGTAACCTAAGGATATGAAATGAATAAGTAAGTTGGAAGTAATTACTTTCAATATTTAGACTACCCTCAACCAATGGGAGGAGATAAGTGCCAATTATATGAAGTAGGTCCTAATTTTTTATCATCTAAGGAAACTACTACATAGTCTAGGATGGACTATCAGTTTAGTAGGGGTGATGTTATATATTCTAAGTGTTTTGGAGCCATAGTGAGAAAAATTAGCGGCATGAGAAAAATGTGGAGGACATTGGTGTAGAAGAAAATGGTATGAAAGAGAGGCATGGAATAATGTCACATAGTACCTTTTCATAGAAGAGTGAGTTGTGGAATACAAGGATACAAAGAAAGAGTAACATAAGATGTAGGAATCAGAAAAGCATAAGACTAAGACAAGGGTGCAAGAAGAGACAATTATAATTCAGTTTATAGATGCTTTAGAGACTCATCAAGTGTGAATATACCACTATTTCATGAATAAGGAGGAGAAAAAACACAAATATCTATCATAGATAGAGTATATGGGAGTTGTTAGGGCCAAGTCAAAAGGACTTAATTGTAAGGGCTCACCACGACTTCTTTTTCTAAAATAGTTGTTGTATTGTCATATTTATTTATATTAATGATGTAACATGAGAAGGGGTTGGATGATGCATATGTACCCCCTAATTTTATTTATAAAGTGTTTTTGATTAGTTAGTTAAGTTGTTAGATAGATGTGTGTTAATAGACATATAATGATATTGCAATACCTTTGGAATCTTTTTCAATGAAATGAATGGAATTACTATTTTATATGAATTTTGATATGTTAGTTAGCTTATATGGAATTAATTAGAAGAATATATAATGTATTTAATGAGTAAGGTGGTAATTCTAATATGATTAATAATAATAATTAAAATATATCTAACATAAACACCTAAACATAAATAGATATAAGTCTAACCACCACTATGCAGAAGAATCGACAAGAACCATTCTTAGCTATGTGCTTTGGGTGAGTGCACAAGGTTACTACTTTTGTGATATGCCAATGCACTAGTTCATTGGTTTATTATTTATTTTAGGCATGTAAATATTACTTAGTTGAGTGAAACTAAGGATATAATACCCCAACAATGTCACTTTTTTCAGCTTAGCTATAAGGTGACAAATCAAGTTCATTTACTTAACATCATTTTCCAAACTTAGCATTATGTTGATAGGCTATTTAAAGTATAAAAATTAACATGACATGATGAAACTTCTCATACATTGAGGTGTAATTTTAACTTTAGAATTATGACAATTGATTGTTCTTGTACATGGATTTACCAACTATAATACCGATACTATATTTTTTCTTCACATAAGTTGACAACTATAATGGCATAACGTTGTGTCTTAGAAATCCCTTTAAAAAATATTTACATGTTTGCCCTTGACATGTAGATTGTATATTATTCCCATAAAAGTAATTGGTCCCATATATTACCATAATAAAATTACTCTAGGGCCTCTCTCTAGTCTTCATTCTAGGGTGTAATTATTGGTCATTGACCTATTATATTCATTAGCTATCGAGTAACATCATCTAGATGGAATCAAAGTATATAATTCAATTAGTATTTTCTAGTTACATATTTAATATTATCATTATTAATAACATTAGGGTATAAATATACATAATCTAGCCACTCCTCATGGAGACTTACTATTAAGTTTTAGATATGTATGTCTTTTATGATGGATCATAGGCTTTACCTTTGGTGTACACCTAGGAAAGAGAATTTTTGGTCATTTATGATTGGTTATCTCAACCTATACCCATTATATTATTACTTAGTCATTCCATGTCATGATATCTAATATATCTCTTGGGTCATGCCAATTACCCTAGACACTAGAGACTAGAATCTTGTGATTACCTATCTTAATTTTCACAACTCAAGTATCTCATGCAAGGTTCTATTCTTAGGGTTTATTTTTAACAGCAATCATAAAAATTTAAAAATGACATAAAACAATAGTAAACCTCATTTAAAGTCTTAATTTAAAATTTTGAAGTATTTCAAGTGTTATGTTGAATATGTTGTGAGAACAATGGTTTTATAGAAGTTATTTTTTGTAAGTTTAGTTAAAATAAGCAAGTGTCAAACTCAATTCCCTTGTCATTAAATGTTTATAAAAGAAGATGATTACATCCATTTTCAACATTAGTTTTCTAAAATTATTATGTATAATAGGGTACATGTATTGAGTGTATCAAATCATGAAATAATTATTGGATTTCATCCCTATCTTTTTATATGTTTACCAAGGTTCTTTAATCTAGGTAAGTGTAACTTTTGACATGATCAACTAGATTTTATTCCAATAAGGATAATATTGTTTTCATTGTATTTAATATCCAAATAATAATTGTATCTCTCTTAGTTGAACTCCTAGTTTTAATTTTTCTTAAAAATAAAATATAAAACATATACACAAATAAATAACAATTTATTTTATATAGAAAAAGACCCTTTCCATTCAAAAAAGCTATTTACATTTTTTTTTTCACATAATTAAATATTTAATTTTCCTTAAATAAGGGATAATTTTAAAACTTAAT
>JARHVA010011375.1:0-32500 GCA_037957365.1 Torreya grandis | reverse complement strand
TAGGGTGAAAATAATGTACTATTATGGTTGTATCAGTGCCAATAAAGGAGTGTGTTTTTTATTAGAATTAGAAATTTCCCAATTTTATGTGAAATTTCAGGGTTTTGCCCACCTTGTTGTGTGGACATGTTAAATTTTTTTTTAAATTACAATTAGTTAAAAATTTGTGAAAATTAAGATTTATTCTTATAACCCTATCTTTGCACATTTTAATTATTCTAGAATATTCCTTATTACAATTATATATGACTTTTACTATTTTACTAGAATAAATCTAGTTATATATAATTTCACATTATTTATGGGTAAATTTACTTCATATTTATGTAAAATCAATTTCCCATTTCATATTTTTGTGAATATATGTTGTCTTATGCCCATGTAGGGTTAAATATTTATTATATTATAGTGCATCTAATTTTTTATAGGGTTCAATTTTTATGTTCTTAACATTCCCTTTGTTTAGGGTTTTAATTGATTCATGTTAGATTTATTTAACCTTAATTTTTTTTATTACTTCAAACCCTAGTATTCTTGTGATGGATCACTCTTTAGATGTACATTTTCTAGATGTTTAAAAAACTTCCATTAATTTCATGTCTCTTCATAATGATCTAGAAAATAATAATTGTGATTATTATTATAGTGAGGATAAATTTCAATAAATATTAGGTAAACTAAGTTTGAACCTAGAAGGAACAAAGGATTATATAAATTATATGAATGGATTGGGTATTGGTTATCTTTTATAAGCCCTCATGATTATGAATTACAAATTTTGATATATAATAATTTATTAGTAAGGTAAAAGGTATTAGGCTTAAACAAATTAAGATATAACAATATGGATTTGTACTTGGATGCAAACAACATCAAGTTTATTACTTTGTAGAACATAAGAAAATAATAACACACACTATAGCAGATTATATGGATGTACATGTATGTTTTAATGTATAGATAAATTATTCTTATTTAAATTCCAATGTTGATAATAATGTAAAACATAAAATTTCTAAATATAAATATTGGAATGAAGATGACAATGATTTTACTATGAGACTGATTTAGAAGAGAAAAGTAGATATCAACCCATTGATTATATCACCACATTTACTATGATCAATTATGTTAGTATCTCTAGAATTATGAATATTTTGAACTATGTTTATTGTCAAAATATCCCTTATCATAATGTTACTTATTAAATTCTTCATAATCCCACTCATTTTTATATTTATTCTAATATTCATTCTTCTCACAATGTTATGTTTCCAAATGCTCAAAATGCTTCCATTTCTTATCCTTTTCCTCAAATTATTATTCTTATGAGTGGTCAACATGATTTAGTTCCTTCTCAACCTTTCCTAACCTCTCAATGTTTCTTATAAAATTGGACAAGTCATAAAAATTAATTTATACCTTACAAAGGTAGAATGATCTTTTAAAAAGGTTCATCATCCTTTTAAGCACACACATCAGACCTAATTTCATACATGTTTAATAACCCAACACTAAATGATGTATTTATATGTAATAAAAAGGCTGTGTGACCTACGTGATTAGAAATGATACACACATTTTGAAATCACATAGGATGTGTACCTTATTGAATCCAAAGTGTGTGTACCCTTTTAAATACATTGAATTTTGATATATCTCAAAGGGCTCATGCCATGCGAAAAATCCATTTTCCATTTCTAAAGGGTGTGCACCCTTTCATTTATTTTTTAATCTTCTTTCCCTCCAAAATAGCCATGGTTTTAGGTATGGAGGATTTTAACCTAACATTAAAACCTATAATGAACCAACAACAATGAATATTTTGTATATTTATAACTTTTTTCCACCTTCACAATCATATTTACATAGGTAATTTTATTTAGTCTAAAAATCACATTTTTAATTATAGGTAAAGGAGGCTTTTTGAAAGGTACCAAACCCTTTGTATAAACACAAGAAGAAAGATAAGACATAAAACCATAATAGTTTCGATAAATAGAAAATAGGGTATAAATCAATCCTAAATGATAATTTTTTTTATTAATAGTAAATGTGCACATTACAGAATTTTTTAAAGAAACATTTAACAAATATTATATAACTAGGGAAGACTAAAATTAGTGAGAGCATTTGTAGCCTCCCATTATTCCTGTAAAGGAACCTAATGTTATCCTCAACCATTTCTAGGTCTGGGTCCTTATTTTATTTTGACTTCCCCTTATCTTATAGTCTACTACTCTTTGTAGTTATAATATCAAGAGACCTTTTCTCTTTACCATACCTTCTTGAAAAATAGTAATAATATCTATGTAATTTTTTATGGTAACTCTACATAGCTAGATCACATTCTTTCAACCTTCATTTACTGATTTTCTATTAGCTTTGATTTTGTCCATTTTCTTATTAATTTGTTTGAATTATTTCTCCAACATAGTAAGATATCTTATCATAGACCTGATGTCCTTATTGAATGTAATATTTTATTGATTTTAAGTTTTTTTTCCATTAACCTAAAGTTGAAGTTGTTCAATTAGATTTTTTAGTTTCACATTCTCCATCATGAACCATTTCATGATATAATGATGGAAATGAGACTTCTTATCTAGAGAGATCATTCCATACTACATATTCCCTTGGGTTGGTTTTTATTTATCCTTATCCTATTTTTATCCATATATTACTTCTTCCCTCAACTTCCTAACTAGGATCCTTCCTTTGATCTTAAAATTAGTTAGGTAAAAAACATGGCCAACAACCTTAGATTTATTGAGCTTTTTGGACTCCTCTTCAACATCGTCCTTTCTATAGGTTTTTTTCCCTTGGGTTGATTCAAATAGTAAAAACTTTGGGAGACTTATATTCATCCATAAATATTGAGGGAGAGAGGTTAGATGGTTGTCAAAGGGGGAATTTTTCCAAAATATTAACCTTAGGTGTACACGTAGGGATAATAGTTTGTGATACAGTTATTTTTAAAATTAATAAAAGTGAGGGCCTAATGAATAGGGGAGTCATGTTTCCCTAATTTCACATCATTTACATAATTTTAAAAAGACATAAAAAGGAAAAAATGAATACTAACCAACTTCTTATGACAAAAATTATTAATCAAAGTAAAGTAATAAGAGAAGGCACACTTGTATCACCCTTATTATGTAATATACCTCATAATTTGATATAAAACCTCATTACATGGAAAAATTGAGTTATATATAAATAAAAAACCTTAGAACTTGGTTATCTTTTCTTTACCCATTAGGAAAATTTTAACATCTTTAGGATTATCCCTCTTCAACCTGTAGAACCTAGATCCTTTTGTAACTAAACTAATAACTGAAGTTATGTTTTCCTATGAAACATTGAAGGAGACTCATTTTATAAAAAAATTATTAACATTATATGATTTTTAAACTCACTAGAAATAACCATGTCAAATCCCATAATTATATCCATGAAATTGGATAATTTACCATGTTTCATGATGTTCCAAATCATGGGATTTTATTTGCATCATCTCATAGAAATCTAGTTTAAATTTATCTATTTCACCACCCATTTGGATTCAAATAATCAATATTCTCAATAATGTTTTGTTTTTTAATTTTTTACAAACTTTAGTTATGATCCCCTACTAATACTTTTTTATTTTTATAATAAAATTCCATTTTACATCATCATATAATCCTATAATCTATTGTTCATCAATATAATATTTCAGGGTGGATATAATCCTAACTACAAATTTGAGAATATATCCTTCATATTTAACACAAAGTCTCTAATTTCTAAATAAATTGATAAAAAAACCCACTAGCAATAAAACAATGATGATGATATGGTAAAACCCTTTAATCCTAAAATCACCTTTATCTTTAGTCTTTTGAGATGAGAATTAAATATTAATAAGTATATCCAAGTAGGAATAATTTTGTTTTATTATCCTAACCTCAAATTTATATTCCAACAATATCTTACACAAATTCCAAACATCAATGTAAGGAAAATTGTCTCATTATTATTTTATTAATAATTCGAATTATGGTATTAAGAAGAATTTGGGGATTATCCCATTTATAAAATACCATAATAAATAACTATTTAATTATAAACATTTCATACCCTCTATTAACTAACCTATAAACATGAAAAATGGAGACTTCCTCAAATATTTTTAAAATTATTACAATATCAGCTATAATATTCTTGATAGCCCAGTTAGGGGGAGTTTTATTTAACAGATAATTTAAGATACTAAGGTAGTCTCCTTAAATGGGTAGGAAATTAAAATATATATCCTTTGTGAATTTAATTTAACATGCTTCAATTTTAGCCTAAAAAATGGTTGGCTGGAATTCCTAGATTAACCACACAGACCACTATAAATTTCCCTAGGATATCCCTTATAACTCTAGCATTTCTTGGTTAACTAGGGTTGTATTTAAAGGATCCATAAAATTTTAATTTAACCTATATAATATAAGGTAAATCAAAATTTAATGATTTTATATCAATGTTATTTTATTATACCTTTTCATTCTTAGTTTTGTCAAGGTTCCAATTTAATGTTATTCTAACTTCACAATCCTTAATCCTTTCCTTATTCCTTTTTTTAATCACATAATAGTTTCTTGTGATTTATTCCAAAATATTTTATCCTTATCCATTGACACTAAATTTAATATTCTAAAAAAAAATTAAGTTCTCCCACCACAATCCCCAAAACACATGTAGGGTGGTATGTTTCTAGATATTATTCAACTAATTGCTAAAAAAGGAGGTGACCATTAAGTGATGAATTCTAATACTGATGTCAGCCAAACCAAATAATATGTTAATATATGATAAATAATGTTTTTCTTCTCTCAGGTAAAACATAATTATTTGCATTCATGAAATCTTTTTGATCCAAATTGTCTTATGAGAGAATTGTTTTTGAGTTTATACCCAGAATAAAAAATTGACCTTTGTAGTAATATCTTTATCATATATTTTTTAAATAGGGAAACCATATAAATAAGAGTTTAGTTCCATCATATAAATGGTTTTAACACTATAATTACCATCCATAGTGGCTTCTTAAACCAACACATCTTCTCTTTCATATTGACCACTATGAAATTCTTTTAGTATTCATTCAAAGACCTTAACTTATATAGGTTTTATTGATAATATGAATTTGGCATGATGGTTTTCCAATATTTTTTCATTGAACTATCATCTATGTAGTCAATAACCCTCTCTCTCTCACATTTATTTCTAAATCTTTATACTAAGGTGATCCCAAGGTTTAGAAATAACTTAATGGAGATTTGTTTAACAATGTATCATCCCAAAATAGAGAAAAATTAAATGATATTTAATTCTATTTTTTTAACAATGTATCATCCCAAAATAGATCACAATTACATGATCTTACATTCTATTTGTTTCCTCTCCACAACAATTTCCTACTATCAACTAGATTATTCCATAACAAAGAACCTTGAGGTAAATAATCTACTGATAAGAATATGTCAAATTGAAATCTTTCAAAATACTTCACCTTTAAATGTTAGTCCATTGGTTTTTTTATTTCAATATTCTCCAATTTTTTTGTTATAATAACTTTTTTCATTGTCCTTACTCTTAATATTCCTAAGCCTTCATACATTTTTGGAAGGTAAACATTTCCCAAGAAACCATAGTAATTATGTACTTCTATTAAAAACTTCATCTTAAGAATATTTTTTTCAATTTCTCAAATTATCTAAAATCTTTTTTGAAATCCTAAATATGGATATAAAATAAATTGGGATACTTTGAAGAGATATTTTGAGAAGTTGTAGTTTACCTACTTGACGTTGTAGACATCTTTTCTAGTCTAAAAGCTTATGTTAAAATATATCAATACTATAATTAAATTTATTAATGTTCATATTACCTTTAAATCAAGGCCCTATTAGGCAAGAATATAGGATCTATTTTATATGGCAACCCAAAATATCAAATATTTTATGTTGATACATAAAAGGAGTGTTGAGTAAAAAAACATGATATTATCCAAGTTTATTCTCTATATTAATAATTATGTATAGTTATCCAAAATAATTTTAACTTCCTTTGATTCCTTCACTGAACCTCTCCTAATATTTGATTATCATATATGAATTGATAATTAAAATTTGGTTCCAACAAAGAATTTGGTTTTAAACCTTGTATTCCACCTTTACAAAGGGTTGAGTAAAAACTCATTCCCAGTGCTTTATCCATGATAATGAAAAGGTAATTGGATATGTGATCCCCTTGTATCAATCCTTTTTCAATAAAAATAAACCTACTAGATAGCCATTAGTTAAAATTGAGAACATAGGAGAATAAATACATGTAAAAATCAGATTTCTAAATTTTGGGTGAAAGTTAAATCTCTCCATTACTTTATCAAGGAAGATCTATGAAACCCTGTCATATGTTGTATTAATATCCAATTTGAGTAGTATTATGACTCTTATTATTTTCAATATAATGTATCACTTTACAAACCATAATTATGTTGTATGTAATATGTAATTCATGAAAAAGCTCTCCTTGTTGAATAGATATGAGTTGTGTAAGTATTGGTTATAATCTTAGAGCTAGAATCTTGGTGATGATATTGTAAATGGTGTTACATAGACCAATAGGTCTAAAATATTTGAACTCATTAGCTCCTACCTTTTTAGGGGTTAGTACTAGAAAAAATATTTCTTACTTTTATGATAATTTTACCTTAAAGCATAAATTCATCTACATATGTAAACACATCAGCCTAGATAATCTCCCAAAAAAATAAAGAGGGAATCCATTTGGGCCTAGGATTTCTCTCCATCCATGGAAAATATTGATAAATTTAATTATTCAATATAATTTGGAGCATAATATTAAGATATGATTGTAGAGATGGCATCTATAATTTCTCCCTATTCTTTTAGGTTATTATTGACTCTTCCTGAAATAAGGTTTTTTTAAAAGAGTGTAGTTTCTTATCTAATTTTATTAGTATCAATCCTTATGTTATAGTTATATTTATTATTGTGAAAACGTTTTATTATTTATATTTTTTATTAGTCATGCACTTAGTAGTCAAGCCAGGTTAGTTTTGTACTTGAGAAATCTAGGTGTGAGCATTCTAAAGTTTGTGGTGCACAACATTTAAATGGAGTACTGCACTGGTATCAATTTCACACAAAATGAAAGCCTCATATATTCACCCAGAGCATAGTAATGAAGGGACTAGGCCCACAACAAGATAGTTGAAACATGGCATAACCTTGGTGTCAATAGGACTTGGTCATTTGTGAAATGGCTTAGGTAATCTATCAACACAAGGCAATTTTAGGTAAGATGAATATGCATGAACCTATTCAAGGGAATAATTATTTTGGGTTTAAGTTCATATATGGATATATATATATATATATATATATATATATATATATATATATATATATATATATATATATATATATATATATATATATATCATAGTGGCACAATCCATAGGGATAACAAGTTAAACATCCTTTAGGTGCTTAGTCGAGTCAAGGGAATGGCTCATATTCCAATACTCAATCTTCAAGGTAGTGTTCTAGGCATAGTTAATATGGACTCAGCGCATGTTAGTTTCAACACTTAGTGGATTTCATAGGCATCCCAAAGTCATTATATGGCATAGCAATGCCATTGGTAACTTGGAACATACCTTCACATCAAAATACATTACACTAATGAAAACTAAAACATTATTCACATAAAATAAAAGTCACAAACATAAAATAGTGTTAAACTATATGCAAATAATCAAAATCCAAGAAAATAAGTAATGTCATTTCTATTAACTCCAAGTTTGTCAATACAAAGTATAGTTTATGTAAATAGAGCATATACTCAGTTAAGTCCCAATATAATCCCAATATCTCACAAGTGATATTGGGTGATACAAGGTGATTCTTCAAGGTATTAATGGTGGTATTTAAGCTAAAATACATGTATAAAACCTATAACTAATCTTACAAAGCTTCACTATATTAATGTCAAACCCTTTCATCCTTTAGGTTCAAACTTGTTTTATAGGTGGAGGAGAATATTCTTGCTAGGTTAGATAGGTGCACACTAGGTTATAAGTTGTCATTGGGGGTTTTTATACCATCAATTCCACTACTCTAATATTTTCAATCTGCAAATACCACGTGAAAACTCTCAATAATTTTTTTTATACATTGAGTGTTAAGTAACCGCCTACCATCTGGCATGAGATTCTTCAAGATTCTTCTAGATGGCAATAATAATTTCAAAAGAGAAATCATTTTAAATTATTTCCATACATCGAGATCTTTTGAGTTGGTATGGTCTACTACATATCACAAAAAGGGGCCCAACATTAACCCATACCAAATTACTAGTCCACCTTGAACTAGTCTTTTAGAACCTTTGGTGTACAAAATTTTGGAGCACCCTGCTCTAGTTCTACCTTGAATTTTTTAAATTTATATATAGTGAGTTTTATCTCTTCGATTATGACTTATACTTTAGTTGATGTACCCTTGAGGGTGAGCACATCCATGATTTTTAGTTCTTTTATAAAGTCATCAAGCCTTTCTTTTGCTCACCTTACCCTACCATCTAGAATATCCCCTTACTCACTTGCCTTCATTTGGAAGGTGTAAAAGAGAGCCTCTAGGTCTTGATCCTAGGTCTTTATTTGGGTGTTTAAGGTTTTTACCTATTCCATCACTTATACATACTTGGTTATAGTCATTATGAAAGAGTGCTTAATCAAGGCATATTTTTCCTCCTTCAGTTATTTAAGATGGATGTTGATGACCATTATTTGAGTGGTGAAGTTGAAAAATATTAAATATACTTTGTCCATTCCCTCTTCTAGTTTGATGAACAGGTCTTTTACCACATCAATATTTTTTTTTAGCTCTCTTTTTATGGCCTCACAAGGGTCTTCTTTCTCCTTTATCACTACCTTAATTAGAGGTAGTATTTACTCAATTAGTACACATACCTTATGGACTTCATTCAACACCAAAATATCAACACCATCTAATAGGGATATATTTTATTCTTTGATGTAATCCAATAACTATTTGAGATTGAGCTTTGTTGATTTTATTTCTTCTTATACCTCTTGTACTATCTTCTTTAAAAAATTTGTGTGAACATCATTGATGATGTTATTGCATGTTATTTAAGAGGACATCTTAATAAGGGTGTTAACTAATCTTATGAGCTTCATATCTTGAGGATTTATAAGATGGTAGTCATGCCCCTCTTCTATCTTATTGGTGTGCTAAAGTGTTTTTTCTAGAACCTCAGATTAAGGCTCATCTATGTAACAATCTAGTTCCCAAGAAACTTGATGGCATGTCAAGGTTGTGGTAGTCTTCAAGGGAATATATTCCATCATATAAAATTCATCATCCTATTTGAACCCAAGCTATGCCTATGCCTCACATTTATTTTATCTTAGCTTTATCTCCTTAGATTTTATACGATAAATTTTAGCTTGTGAAATTCCCTTGGCCTTCATGGCCTCTCATTTATGGTGCAACTTTATCACCACATCAACATGATATTGGAATAGGTCCATGTCCTCCCATTTTTAGTTGAAATCCTCCTTAGTAGGTGTGCCTAAAGGTATTACTTCTTTATGCACTTCCACTTCTTCAAGATCTCCTATTTCTCCTTCCTTCTTTTCCTTCATCTTCTACACCTTGTACTCCCCTAGTTATTTCCTACACTCCTTGGCCTCAACCATATTAATAGATTATTTAGACATTATAACCTTTGTCATTTATTCTCTTCACTCATATAGCTTTTACACCCTTCGTATCTCAGCTTCACTAAAACTGAGTTTAATCCACCTTCACATCTTCTTCTCTAATTTAGTCTAAGGGGACAGAGAGGGGGTATGTTCATTTAATGAGGAGTCATCTTATTTAGGAATGATGTATATGCCCTTCCCCATTACTTATTTTTCTAAATTCTCTACCTCTTTTATATTAGATGGGACTATCTTGGGCACCATAAGAGGAACCTTCCCCTTCTTCTTTACACTAAGGGAAGCCTTTGGCATGAATTTCACACATTTCTTAAAGGAGTTATAAGGAGATGCTTCTCCTTCTAAGGTGATCTTAAGCCTTAGGTGTTCCTCTATCACTTCCAAAGTCTCCACCTATTCTTCTAGGGAGACTTCTTTTTTGGTGGCACTGGGCTCCCATCACCATCGATCCAGATAGGAGGAATGACACTATGTACTGCACTTTCTTCCTAAGATACCTTATTTCATGGATTATTCTCATAGTAAATCCTATGGATGAAGCTATCTATGGTTGTATTTAAGAGGTGATCTATTTTGGTGTGTTTTGACTCATCTTATTCATATTTGGTGGCCTTTCCATTGGAATGAACAAATTGGTGCCTTAATTTGCACCTCTCTATATCTAGTTCCTTGATTGGAAAGTCTAGTTATACATTGGGGATCTTTCGTAGCACCTCTCTAAATTAATTTGCCAAGAAGGTGTAGGGGAGCTTCAACCAGCCTAACTTATTACCATCCACTAGTGGCAAGTGCACTACATAATAATTTTAGATCATGGCAAAAGTTTCCATTCTAAACATACTCTAGGGGAGCCATTAAAGGATGCACAATTCTATCTTGAAGTCATCTATGTATTTCTCACACCATCATATTATGTGCATTTTTTATTTAGTGTTGAAGGAAGTGGGGTAAGTGAAGTCTCTATATTTTTGCATCGGGGAATCATTATGTTTTGGGAAAACCAAGAGACTACCCTCATTCCCTTTTGGGATCCCAATTTTCTCCATGAAAATTTAATATAAGGATGAAACCCCACTTGAAGGTCCCCTTCATGCTATGGCACTCCAACACATTTTTAACCAACCCTTCAGCCATGAACTTTTTAATATTAAATTTCATGCCTTGTACCATGTGGTATGAAATTCATATGTATGCCTTTGTTACATCAATCCATCAATCACTTGGGTAGTATTTGTAAATTATGACTCATGTCATTACCTTCATACTAGGGTCCTTACACTTTTTTATGGGAAACATGAAACCCCCCTTGAAATATTTGAGTTGAGCTATGCATTTCACATCTTCATCATAATTCATCATCTCATGGATGTCTTCAATAACATATGGGAGCCTAGTTATTCTCTTAATCAACTACACTAAAATCTTCATGCACCTACCTATAAAGTACACATGGTCCTCATGGATGAATAAGAGTAAGAACTATACAAGTTCCTCTAGCTTCCTAAAGTAGGGAAACTCATAGAGTCTATTTACAGTAGAAGCTATCAAATTTTCTTGAATTGAGACATCAAATAGGGTATTGCCTTGTTCTATCTTATGCCTTATGTCCACCATCCAATATTTTTCCAAGTCTTGCATGTAACTTGACATCTGGTGGTTATATTATTTTAGCTAATAATTGTGCACAAATGAGCATTGATCCTCCCCCACTATAGCATCTAGAGTAAATTACATGAACTAATATGACATCTTTGTTAGCACCTCGGTGTCAACTTCCATGATCCTAACTACTTCGATCAACTATGCTTTGGTTTTGGAAACCATCATTTCTTCTAAAATATTAACCCACTTGGGTTATTATTATGCCTATGTGGCACTCACTATCTTGTGATTCTTCACCATCCTAAATTAGATTATGTTGAATTATGGGAGGTACATTTTGTTGAAGCCTTAAATTTTTATCAGTTCTTCCAAATTTCTAAATCTATGACTGCACCTGTGGATCCTGAGCTTTGATGGCTATTAATGGTGGCCTGGTTGACAAATTATTCCTCCCTCTATCAATTGTCTAAATAAATATCTCTCCATGCTTCTTCAAATTGGCCTCACTATGAATACAATCCTTGTTAGTACATTGTCATTCACTCTTGGTGCCTAAGGTGCTCAGATTCTTATTATGATAGGGGTTTTCCACATTAGCTCTCTAGTATTTGCTTAGGTTTGCTCTGAGACTTGAATTAGATTAAAATTTTTAACCTATACAAATCTGCCACTTGCTATTTTATACTCTTCTCTCTCAACTACCATCATTAATGTAGGATCTATGGTGTAGGCACCTTGATTTCTTGGAAAATGTGAAAATTTGTGAAATCCTTGAGAATCCCTTGTCATTAACACATTAACTACATATATTTATGATAACAATACTACCTCATTAAATTATCTTAATGTATTTTTTGATGAAGTGATGTGTGGTTCAAATGGTTACTTCCCACTCATTTATGGATGGAAACCAACTATCTTAAATGATTTCCTCTCCTACACTTGTCTAATTGGCATGACCTTCACATTTCTTGTGGTAACCTAGGTGCAACACCTCACATGCATGCAATTTATCCTCCTCATTTTGAATTTATTTTCTATCTAAACTTTTATTTCCTATGCACTCCTCTATTATAGTCCATTTCTTACACTTTATCTTGCCCTAGCTTGTCCTACCCCATAAAAATCCTTTGTGATAGCCCTATAGTGATTTTTTTTATATTCCTTGTTGTCTTAGGCATGATCAAAATATGTGTCTTAACTTTCTCCCTTACACACAACCATGTTTATGTATCTTCACTATTCTTTCAATCTCCAGAGTAAGATAAAATGATGTGCTACGTTAAAACTATGGTGTAAATGTCACCCTTGTGCATATACATAGATAATTTATTATCAATTCTTCTAATTTTGGAAACTTTCTTGCACCCAAGAACTTAGGAGTCTATCCCTAGGTGTTTAAAAATTAAATGGGCTCAACTCATCCAACTAGTATTATATATGGAAGTGATCGACTAGTTCATTCCTAGGCCTCCAAGATCCTTATAATGTTTACCTTATACACATGGAACCTATGCATATTTTTCTTACATTTGGTGAGTCTCACATGCCCATGACTTAGATGTCTAGCCTCATCTACCTAGATAGTGAAAGTTCTTAACTCACTTGATTAGAATTATACATGAGAGGCCAGAGTAGTTCATGTACAATCTTGGAAGTGCCCCTCATTTTTAACCATGTACATTGAGTTCTATTTGCTTCTTCTCTAAATCTAATGAGTCTCATGTGCCTACCACTTAAGTGTTTAGTCTTAGGTGCTTAGAAAGTGCAAGTGCTTGACTCACTCAGTTATAATTATGCATGAGAGACCAAATGGATAAGTCCTTATGGCCAACATGGACCACTTATTGACTCTTATCATTATATAAGGAATAGGAAAAAAAATAAAGAGAATAGTTTGGATTTTTCCAAACAATCTTTTGGTCAACCCAACTCAAACTGACTAGTGACAAAGAATTCAATATCTTACTAAAATGATAACCATCC
This sequence comes from Torreya grandis, assembly GCA_037957365.1. Lineage (NCBI taxonomy): Eukaryota > Viridiplantae > Streptophyta > Pinopsida > Cupressales > Taxaceae > Torreya > Torreya grandis. The sequence continues at coordinate 19,104 of JARHVA010011375.1, read as the reverse complement.
TACTATTGATATAGCTTTAATTGATTACCATTTAAATCCCTTTGGGTTATTTTTCCTAACAACATGTGCAAATTATATGCACCTATCTCCAATATGTGGTGGATGATGTAGGGGTCCATCTACCTTATTTGAAATTTACATAGGTGCTTAAGGTACTTTGAATCATATAGAAACACTAATGCTCCCTCAATCAAATCCTTATGCTTGATATGATTGTTATACTAGAGTTTTTGACATACCTTTTTGATTTGTTAACTCCATCTTGCTTGGGTGAGATTTTCATCTAATAACTCCAAGTCTTCCAACCTTGTGCTCAAAGATTTTTGGACATCTAAGTGACCAATCCATCCAATTCATAAGGATGGTACCATGAATTTGATGGAGAAAACTAATTTAGTGTCAAACACTAATTGAAAGGGTGTAGCTTTGTTCAGGGACTTATATGTCATGTGGTATGCCCATAGTATCACTAAAATGTAATCATCCCAATACTTGCAACCAATGTCACATATCTTTATCAAACACATTCTCAAGATCTTATTAAATGCTTCAACTATGTTGTTTGTCTAGGGATGATATGGGGTGGTATTGTGGTGTCCCACCATGTAGTTAGTTAAGAGGATGTGAACTATTTCATTTATGAAATGAGTTCCCTTATCACTAGTTAGACTTAATGTGTACCCATATCAACCTATTATTTTATCCTAGATGAATCACATGGCTATTGAAATTGTGCAATTTTTTATCGATGTGGCCTTAGTCCACTTAGTGAAATAGTTAGTGGCTGCCAAGATATACCTTACACCATGCTACGAGAGTTATTTGTCCAACAAAATTACTGTCCCATTTTTTGAATGGTGCCTAGGAAAAAAATGGGGATGAGACGTATCTCATTCTAGTGATTGGTATTCCTGGTGCATTGGCATATGTTGTATGCTTTATCACACTCCTTTGCATTTTGGAATAGGCTTGGCCACCACAAGCCTGACTATAATATCTTATGAAACATTATTTCTCTAGTGTAATCACCTCCTAAATTTTCCTTATGTGCTTCTTTTAAGATGAATTACATTTCATTTTCTATAATACACTGACACAATAATTAATCTCTATCTAATTTTTAAAACTCTCATTTAATGAGATAGACAAGGGTGCAACAAATCAAAAGTTGCTTCTTCTCCTTTTTGACATGGTCTAGGTAACAAACCCATATGTTAGGAAAGAAAAAATCTCCACCAAGTCTTCAGGGACGCATTAGAATCTATATGAGTTACACATCTAGCATGTCATCTTAAATTGATACCATTGCATTGCTAGAATTTATGCAAGATAAATGGTTTAGCTCCAAGTTCTGCTTTCTAGGTTTAACATTAATGGAGAAATAGAATTCTTGGAATAGAAATATCATTTTACATATGAACCCATGTAGGATAGGATTATTCATGAGGTAATTTAGTACCTTGTGATTAGTGACAAAGATTAGTGGGCTTCCCAGTAGATATTCCTTGAATTTTTTAAGGCATAGACCATTGCCACAACCTTGCACTATGTGATCATGTAATTTTGTTCTACTCACATTAATTTCTTACTTTTGAAGGAGATGGGGTGGTCCATGTTTCCATAAACAAGTTACACAAATATGGTACTAATTATGGAGCTTGAAACATCAATATGGACATGGAAAGGAGTAGTCTAGTCTAGATATTACATAATTAGCATGCTATCCAACTAAAACTTCAATGTTTAAAAAACCTCCTCTTATACCTCACCTAAGTAGAGTGGGCCATCTTTGCACAAGATCTATTTTAAAGGCATGAAAATCCTTGCATAACTATGTATAAAATTCATGTAGTATCCATAATGTCCTAGAAAGGCATGAATGTCTTTCTACATTAAAGGAGTCTGGAGTTAAATTATGATGTCTATCTTCATAGGGTCAATAAGCAAACCATCCTTGTAGACGATGTGCCTATGAAATGTCCCAAAAATGGGTTGAAAAGATGCACTTATTCAAGTTTAAATATATTTGAAGCTAATTTCACCTCTCAAACATGAGGTGCAGATTTTCATAGTGGTCTTTGATAAGGCCATATATAGTCTAGTCATCAAGATAGACTTAGAGGAACCTATGGATGAAGTTATTGAAAGCAATGATCATTACTATAGAGAATATGAATGGTGAATTCTTGAGTCAAAAGGGCATCATGTTATAATTAAAATAACCCCATTTAGTTATAAAGGTTGTTTTCAGCTTATCCTCCTACTTCATCTACACGTAATGGTATCTTGAGAAACCATGAGTGAAAGCATAGATTTTGTAACCTATGCTGCCATCTAGGACCTCATTAATTAATGGGGTTAGGAATATTTTGGTGATGTAAACAAAATTAAAAAGTTTTTAGTGGATGTATATCCATATGAAACCATATTTATTAATGCTTATGACCATCAGGCTCACCCATTCAAACTTTTGTATAGGGTAGATGATGCTTATGGCTAACATTCTATTAATCTCTATTTTCACCTTGGTGCAGATATTGGGGTTCATTCTATATGGGCACTTCTTGACAAGCCTCATTACATCCACCAATTTGATGCTCATTTTTCCAAGGGAAGGGTTGGTACCCTTCATATCTTGGTATATGTGTAGGAACAAGTCCTAAAATTCCTTTAGGAAGTCTATGATTCATGCCATCTCTACCTTAGACTAGTAAGCACCTATAGTGGCAATCTTAAGATCACTTTCTATGATTATGTCTACTTTAGTGGTCTTGAGTGGTGCAAGATAGGGTTCATTCCTCTCCTATTTATATTCTTCAACTTACCTTGTCCCCTCAGTTGTTTCAATCCAAATAGGAGTTGGATCTAGTTTGTCTAGGGTGATATCATCCATAAGGTACACAAGTTTTAATATTCCTATGAGGGCCTTCTAATTTCACTCATTTTAGGGCTCATCATCCTCTTCAATGGAGTAATTATAGAGCACCTTTTCTTTAAAAAAATGTTGGGAAAACTAGTCATTTCTCCCTAAAAATATCTCTAAGGTGCTCTTTTAAGATAGAAATGTCCTCAAACACTACCATGCAAATAACTTGTAATGGCTCTAGTATCTCTAAGTTATATGAAGAGAAGAAGAAGGTGTGTATAGACCTCTCCTTGATTACTTACTAGTATCCTATCTCTTTACATGTTTGATTTACATTATACAATTCTTGTGCCCATGTTATCAATGTCCTATAGAAGGCATGCACCCATAGGTCTCTAGGTGCATTTTCACCACATATAGTCTAGGTTTCTTCACACAAGTGCACATGCATGATTGGGTCAAAATATCATAAGTATGGATGTCTAAGTCATCATTACTCATTATAAATGTCATGTATATTTCTAACTTCAAATCTTTCCATGTTGGCAAGTTAAGCCTTTTCACTACCCACCAATGAGCGATAGTGATCTTCAGGGTATGCACCAGTGCACCCATTTTGTTTACTTCCTTAGATATATATGATTCAATGTCATGGAGAGAGTTTTATATAGGCTATATCTCTCCTTATTTTTTTAATACTGTAAGCTTCCCTTTACTCAACTAAAACACCATTTTCACCATCTTTTTGGCATGGGGAACTTATCTCTTCTGAGTGTGCTCAATCCTAATCAGTCCCATTCTGGCTACTCTTGGAATATTTGTCTACACTAGGTGGAACCTTTGTCTAGCCACTTCATAGACTCTTTGACCCATAAATCATAAGATACATTAGTTGTATCAAAAGCTAATTATCCTTCCTCTCACTTGAGCACTCTTTGGTCACTTGGGTTAAGCTTTTTGGTGCCCCATACCATGATGTTATAAATGTGTTTGAACTCATCTTTGATATCAACACTTTCTAAATATGGATCCCTTGATCAATTGATAGGGGGATCACCACCCTCTCTATACCATTCTCTAAATTCATGTAGTTATTTTTAAAGTGCATGTCCATATTATTAGTGTAACACCACAGCCTCCCTAAGACTTTTGGGTAGTTATCATGCTCTACCAATTTAACCACCTCAAAATCAGCTTAGAATTCAGTGCCCATGATATCTATAATGTCTCCCTTTAATATACTGATAGGTTTCACTTGGGTTTTTTTGGCCATAAATAACATATGAGGGGAGGGATTTAAGGGTGGATGCCCCATCTTGTTGCATGTGGTTTTGATCAAAATATTAACCTTGGTGCCTATGTCCACAAGGACCTAAAAATCAAACCATCCATTGATGGTGACATTTATTAGTAGTTCTAGGTCATACTCTACATTCTAATTATGCCTCACTTCACACACTTGCTCCATATATAGTGTAGCAACCTCAATGATCTGAGGTATAACCTCCTCCTTTGGTCTCTTCCCTACATGATCTAAACGTATTTTTTTAGTAGGGGAAACATACCTTTATATTATAGGAGGAACATGATCTTGATCAACTCCTATACTTTAGCCTCTTGGATATCTTTCTTCCTATGTTTTATGCTTACCTATGCTTCTAGATCTCTAGCCAGTTAGATCTCTCCCTACAATTTTTTTATTATATTGATTGCTTATTATAGGATGTCTTTATATCATACCAAGTTAGGATATGGCATAGGTTTTGGATTAATTCATGCTATTCACTTGATGTGTCTTGGCTCACCATATTCTTAGTGTAGTTCTTTTATCAACATAATAGGTGGTTAAGTGGTGAACCAACTTTGAGTTGTGTCTTGCACCTGAGGTGGTTCCTTGCAATTTTGTTATAGCTTGGGATCCCATTTCTCTTCCTTTTGCTCATGCCTAACCATGTTAACACCTGTATCTATGTCAAGATAAATTTGATTTAGCTTTTTATACAAGTATATGCAATCTTAGACTACATGTGATCTCCAATAATATCAACATATTGGGTGTGTGGGGTACTCATGTTAGTAATGCTTAGTTGATCTATACTTGTAACATGATCTTGATGGGAATATTCCTCCACCACATCCTCTACTTCACCTATGTGTGCTTCATATATTCCCATAGATAGTATTTTTCTAGCATAGCCTTCATTTTCTTGACCCACCTACCCATTGATTATGGTCATTTCCTACCTTACACCTTTCTCCATATTTTGGTACACTCTCATCAATAACTCAATAATCCACTATTGAATGAGTATAGGTAGTGCACATATTGTAATAGATGGTAATGTTTATTTTATTGTCACAATACAATAGTGGATAATTTTAAGATTCATTTGGCCCATGATAAACTTCACAATTGAGAAGGTGCTAACATTTATTTATAGATAATTATTCTTATTATGCCCCTCCATTTCATAGTCAATACACCAAAATCCACTGTGAGTGTCATGCATCAGACAAATAGTTGTCTTATATAACTGAGAGGCCATTAATGTGATCTATGCCTCCATAAATGGGATAATCCTAATGTTAGTGCTACCTACTACCTTGGCTCAAAGTGTAGCTTCAATCACTTTGTGGGGATATATGAAGGTCTTCATGGATAGTGCTCTCTTGAAAGGTACTAGTAGGCCCCCAAGAAACCATTATACATGTTGGGAGGGGTGGATATCACATAAAAGTTTAGAAAGGAGGGTCTTAAACTATGAACCATATACGTACACACTCTTATATAACTCTTATATAATTTCCTTGAGTACCATGATTCTTTATTGCCCAAACTTAGGAATATCAAATTACTTCAAGAAAGCCTCCTTTAATATATCCTAATCAACCATAGCCTAGTTTGGATCAGATTTAAGATATTATGTATGATCATGATTGACCAAGGTTTTCATAAATTGAGTCACCTTATACATTGATTAGGTAATACCCTGAGAGCACCATTGAAGTTCACATTTGAGTACATACTCTATGGCATTCTCTATGCCATAATACTCAAGCAAGGGCATCACCATTTCATAATAAATATATTGAGGGGGTGGTATTGGATTCTGAGGCATTTACCCCCTAATGTCTATGTTGGAGGTGGTCTTCCAATGCCTCTAGTTATAGGGTTGAGAACTAACTTTATTGGTGTAGGCTACACTATCAATATTGATGATGTAGTGTTGCTCACTTGTGGCATCAGGTCACTTCTTATAGGCCATTGCCTAGCCAACATTGTTGACATCCTCTAAATGAGAATTATTGTACTTGTGTTTTAGATTCTTGAGTTAGCACTGATTAGTCTCATGGTATTTTGGTTCAATTCATCATAACGTATCACTTGTTTGATTACAAAGTCCTAGTTCAAATCTTAGAGTCTATCAAAGTCAATAGCTATAATAAGGTTAGTTATCATTATTCTATCTTCTAGTGGAGAATTTAGTGCATGAGCTTGCACTTCTTGTTCAAATAGGGTAGGTGCTTCTAGCATATCCTCATTTTCCACATCTTGTAGGAACCTAAGGCATTCTACACCCAACTATTAATCTTGGTCTTTTGCTTCCTCATCTCTTTCATCATGTTTCTATATTTCAAGGGATCCTTCTCCATGCCCTTCCTTCTTGTTATGGGTCCTCTCGAAACTTCTAAGTTTCATATCCTCTTTCAACCTATGCCTTCACTTTTTATAGATATGCCTTCATATATCTCAAGTGTTAGGTTGCTCATCCCTTTCTATTATACCTTACCTACACTTCCCCTTTTCACCACATATGATTTGTCATATGTGAAAGGATTTTATCCTTCCATTGTTATCATTTGAACACCATAATCCACTAGTAATTTCATCAGCTTGATGTTGAGCCCTCTTATGAATACACCCTTTGGTTCATGAAAAAACTCATACTATACTTCTTTTGGGAAAGATAAGGTCAACACATTGAATTCTAATACATAGCTATTCAACATGCCACTTCACCACTTGTCTATAACGCACATTAAAATATCATCTAGGATCTCAAGCCTCTCTATTCACTCCTTTTTACATGCATTTTGATTTCTATAGCTTCATATTCTAGAGGTAGTATAAGATACCAACCATTTGTACATATGCTTAGGTAGTTCACAAAAAACACCTCATATAAAGCATCATATAAGTAAGTTTGCACTCATTCTCCTAGATTTCGTCCTTGGCATGTCAGATTCTTCTACACAAAACTACCTTCCACTTGATCTAGCTAGCACTCAATGTTCTCAAGTAAAATTTAGAGCATCACTCTATTGCACCATTATAGTAACAAAACTCAGCATAGCTCTTGGTAATGAAAAAAAAATGTTTTAGAAAATTTTGATTTTTTATCTTTTGTGCTTAGTCATATGCTTAGTAGTTAATCTAGGTTAGTTTTGTACTTGATATGGTTGGGCACAAGCATAGTAAAGTCTATGTCACATAACATTTAAACATATTACTAAATTGGCATTAATTTTACTTAAGGTGTAAGCCTTATGCACTCACCCAAAGTGCAACAATGAAGGGATGGAGCCCATATTGGGCTAGTTGAAACATGGCACAACCTTGGTGTCAATGGGACTTGGTCATTTGAAAAAATTATCAAGTGGTCTATTAATGCTAGGCTATTTTGGGTAAGATCAATAGTCATGAGACTATTCAAGGGCACACGTATTTTGGGTGCAAGTTCATATCTAGCTAGATATAGATCTTAATGGTGTAAGATATAGGGATAATAAGTTAAGCATCCTTAAGGTCTTAAGCTATGTCAAGGGAATGGATCATGTTTTTATACTCAATCTTCAGGTAGTGCTCTAGCAGTTGTTACTAGGTACTTAACACATGCCAATTTTAACACTTGGTGGAATTAATAGGCATCTCAAAGTTGTTATATGGCATAGTGATGCCATTTGAGACCTTGAACAAACCTTCACATCATAATACATTATAGCAATGAAAAATATTAAATTATTCACATAAAATAAAAGTCACAAACATATAATAACACTAAACTATATGGAAAGAATCAACAACCAAGAAGATAAGCAATGCCATTTCTATTAAATCCAAGTTTGTTAATACAAAGTATAGTTTATATAAATATATCATGCACTCAAATAAGTCGTACTACAAATCTAATAGCTCTTAGGTGAGCTTGGGTGATACAAGGTGATTCTTTAAGGTATTCATTCTAGGATTTAAGGAAAAATACACTTATAAAACATAGAACTAATCCTACATATCTTCACTATATTAATGTCACCCCCTTTCTTCCTTTAGGTTCAATATTTTTTAATAGGTAAAGGAGTATCTTCTTTCTAGGTTAGATGGGTGCATACTAGGTGTTGAGATATCACTGGGGGTTATTATGACACCAGATCCACTACTTTGACACATGTACTCTCTAACTACCATGTGTAAGCACTCAATAGATTCAACTTAAAACTCAAGTACTAAGTAACTGCCTGCTAGTTGGTAAAAGATCCTCAAAGGTTCTTTTAGCTAGTGCTAATGATTTCAAAAGAGAAATCATTTTCTATGATTTCCATGTGTCAAGATATGTTGAGTTGGTGTGATCCACTATGTATCACAAAAAGGGGACAAATGGTTTTAGGTATATCTAATTTTATTTGAGCTCCTATGTCTTAAAATAAAAATATGAAATAATTTGGTGATCTTGTCCCCTAATTTTAGTCATAGTGCTCTACACTTTTATTTCCAAAAAGTATCCTCTCTTAATTCTAGAGAATGATATTCATTGAGTAATATTTAATATTTTTTAAATAGATCATAATTCATTCCATTATTTGAAACTTATTTTTCCATATTTCCCATTTACTTTGATATTATTTGATGTAATCAAAACTTAATTCAAATGTCTCTTTATTCAACTTATTCAAATTTATTTTGAAAATTTTTAGCTTCCTCAATAGTTGATGAAAATTTCACATCCAAGTTATACCATTCCTTTACTCTTTATTTCAATAGTATATGTATTAGGCACATATTCTAAAATCTAGAGAGTCTTGGTTCTCTTGGCTTCCTTGTCTAGATTAAGAAAAATAAGGTTATGGTCCACCTTAATCTTATTAGGGAAGACAAATATAATTTTTTTAATATAATAAATTCCATTAAGATTAGAATCCTATCTAAACTAACTTAGATATGATTATCCCCAATTATCCTATAGTCCAATTAAAACTTGATCCCTTCAACTCTATATATTAGAAAACACATTCTATAATAAATCTTGCCAGATCCTCTATGTTGACTATAAAATTTTGGGTACCTCACTTATTTTCTAATGAAGATGAGGGGATGTTAAAATCCCTATCTATCATCTATATAAACTATATAAAAATATTATAAAATAATTCAACCATTTCCATATATTTCTTCTCCATGAACAAGAGTTGGAAGCATAGATATTGGACATTATCCAAACTAGATTTTCCCATTTATTATTGAATATAGTAGTAAGATGATGAATATTTTTATCAAAAATTCATGTTTGAATATCATTGGATACCAATTAGTTTATATTCCTATTGAGGACCCAAATAAACTCATACCATTAAAATAATATTTATTCCAAAACATATTCTTAATACTTGGTAAACTACTTTCTGACATCTTAATTTCTTGAAGCAAAAGGATATTAGGTCTATGAACTTTCTAAATATTTATAACTATCCTATATTTTTTAGGGTTATAAATCCATCTAATATTCCATTAGATTATTTTAAATTATGATGTTTAGTCAAAATTTTATATCCATTAAGCTCTAATTAATGTTTGTGTCCATTTATAACATTTTTTGTTGTCTCCTTGCTTCAAATTTCTTTGTTGTTCAGTCTACCTTTCTTAATTTCCATTCCTAGATCAACCAAATTTTTATAATTCCTTAATAGTCTAAAACTTTATTAATCATTGTTAATTTTTTAATCCTATTATGGGAGAATCCAAATCCTATTCCTTGGTTTGAACTAATGATAAAGGAATCACTTCATCAAGATCCATTAAGCAATCATAAGTAGAATCTATCTTCTTAGATAGTTGTTTATATTGAGAGATTCTAATATCCTTTATTTATAAGCTAGTACCAAAAGATATAGAAAATGGAGAAGTAATAAATGATTTTGGCATTATATTTTTGTGAAAATTTTTCCTTCTCTTAATTCCTATACATACTTCATTGTTTGAGTTGTATCTAGTTTCCACTAACTATCCCTATAACTTACCAATTTTTTACCCAAATGCCTTGGATTTTCCTTTATTTATTTTTATTTTCCCTCTATATCCTCTAGATAAATATTATCTTGGTTAATATTTAAAATTAGGTCCTTTCCTTATTCCTTTTGAATTTTTTTATAACTATTCTAATTTTTTAGCGTTCTTGTCTTGTTCTTGGACTTTTTGGTTATTTATTTTGAATATCTCCTCCACATCAAAGTTTAATGTTTTTTTTTATTATCCTTTGTCATTTTTTATAATTGTCTTACTACTATCATATATTTTCATCCATAACATTTTCACCTTTTTTCATGGGAAATTTTTTGATTCATGCCCTAGCCATTGACACTTAGGGCATACCATGAGCATGCTTTCATCATCTATTTGTTTGAGCGATACTCTATACTTGGAGAAAATATCTATTGAAGAAGGTAATTATCTGATAATAAATGCATTCACACAAAATATGAAATATACTAACCTTATTTAATATTTGGTCAGTGGATAAATAGTAATGAGCTTACCAAAGCTTCTATAAATATCCATCATGGTTTCATCTTCCTAGTATTCTAATGGAAGGACAAGTAGAATTACCCAATTTAGGAAAAGGTTGATGTTTTCCTACTCTAGTCCAAATATTAGTTTTTATTCCCTTAGAAATAAACCTTTTTTTCATGAAACCATGGCCCACCTAACAAAATTTTATCCCAATCTTAATAGTTATAAAAGGATATCAAGAATAAATCATTTACCATAGTTAATACCTTGAATGTATTTTTATCTTCCATTTAATTTTATGCCATTTTATAAATACATCAATATTTGGTTTCCAACCCATAAAATTTCTAATTAGCATGTTTTCCATCCTATAATGGCCTCTTTCAACCACTTTATCTATAATTTTCAAGTAGGATCCATATTGTACTTCAACAATTTCTAAGGAGTGAAAATCCTTTGTGTATTTCTTAGTTCTTCTACCCATGACCATTTGTACCCATGTCATATTGTATTTAATATAAAAGCACATTTCAAGGTTACAGTTGTCACCAAGGTTTGGGAAGTCCCATTTTGGACACCCATACCATTCATCATATTAATCTACATCATGATTAATAAACCCTTCATAAATTTAGACATATAATTTTCCATCGTGATCAATATTTTAAAAAATCCACTCTTCATGGAATTTAAGATAAATTTCCTAAAAAATACATATGGATTTACAAAGGGAAAAACATTATATATATATATATATATATATATATATATATATATATATATATATAATTATGTTTTTTTAATTATTATTTAGTTAATAGATAGCATACATATATATGATATTTTATGATATATATCACCTTATTCTTGTATACTTGGAAAACTCAGACCTTGGTTGTTCCTGTCGGTTCTATACCTTTCCCACTTAAATAAGTCTCACATATACTCTATCTTTATGCCCCTTAGATGATATCTCTTAGTCTAATGAGTCTTATGTTGATGAGCCAAGTCTTTATCTTACTTATGATGCTTAAAATGTACTTATATTCTATCTCTACAATTTTTAAACCTGTACCTACTTTCCTTCTCCTTGGATACTAATGCTAGAGATAGATAGTAACATCGATGCTACTGTCATATCACAATGCAAGTGTCCAATGCCATAAATTCATATAATTTACAAACTTAATGTATCATATTGATCAACCTAAGTGATTTAATTAATGTTGTTACTCTAAAGGGGTTGATATAAATATAGGATCAATCTTCATTCATACCTCATCTAGAAAAAGATAGCATTCAAACAAAGGAGAATTCAATTGAATGAAGTTTCCCTATTTATTCTTATTTTCATACTAGTCATAACTACTCCACATCTATAATTTATAATTACTAAATGAGAATCCCAAGAGCCCAATTTTCCAATTTACAAGCTAGGTCACTATTGTACTTACTTTACACATATTTTAAGATTTACACATAAGCCAACACATAGGGGATAACTACATGAGTCTTAGGCCCTATTATAGAGTATTGTCTATGTAGGAAGTGCGTTATAATAGTGGGTTATTTTGGATTTGGTTGACACCTTATGATCATTAACCCATTTTACCCTAATTTCATAATGAATATGGATAACTAAGGTTTCTCCATTTTATAAGGAGTGACAGTCCATGACATAGATCTAAATGTGCCAAAGTAAAGGTGAAAAAAAACCTATAAGAATCTAGTTGGTTACATCCTATTCTAGTAGGAATTTTATACAAGACACTAACATATGATCCAAATATTAAAATCAATACAATAATCCTAGGCTAACATCTTTGTCTAGAGTGCCACAAGTGTTAGAGCTAGAATACGATGACTATTCTAGAACCTATTTCTAAACTAGATTTTATCTATTCAAGATCTATAATTTAATTAAAGATAACTAGATCACTTATTTTTCATTTTTATATCTAACATAGTTTAAATTTTCATATTTAGACTATCTTAGCACAATAAATTTAGTGTATGCATATATATGAGTTTAACATGTAGTTGGCCTACTATAGATATTATTATCACCCATGTTCCATTTAATTTCTATATACCCCTTTAATATAAAATATAGGGTTAATAATAATATCACCTTAGATCAAGCATTTTAGGGTTAAACATTTGGTTAATCTTATATTTAGACATCAAGTCCTAGGACAAATTAGGGTGTTCTAATTTTTCTATTGTTTATCCTTAAATTGCTATAAATTTTGCAATCATTTTTGTCATGGATATCTATGTTATTTATTTCATGGTCCAATACCTTATAGTGGTTATTATTTTTTTAAATCTCATGCTTTATTAAATCATTATGATCTATAATGGATTAAAAACTGTCATCCCTACAAGTTCCTTCTCATTCTAATGTTTACAATAAGAGGGTTTTAAAAAGTAATCAAAAAATTGATTTCTCTCTTCAAAATTCCTTTTTCAATACCACATAAATATAATCTAATGGATATGACATTATTGATAAATTAAGTAATACATATGCAAAAAATTCAATCCTTAAGATCCTAATGAAATCTAATGTCTATAAGGATATCTTATACAATACATTATATAAGCCACAAGATATAAGTGATATTGATCATAATTATTTTGTGTATATCATAAAATATCTCAGTAAATATAAAAAATTCATCACTTTTGATAAAATAGATTACCATCAAAAAATATTGTTGACTAAAATTTGCCTTTGTTTGTACAAGTGACAATACAAATTACATGTATGAAAAGAGTGCTCATTGATAATGGATCAAACCTATACACTAATAGCATACAATTCCTAATGACCATTAGTGTTAACCCAAATCTTATTCAAAAAATAGTTATGAAAATAAAAAGTTTTGAAAATTCACAAATCCCTCTAATTGGTCAAACTACATTGAATATTATCATGGGTCATTGTATGTTTCCCACATTATGATAAATTATACCAAATAATTTGAACTATAACATCATATTGGGATGGTATTGGATAAATAAAATGTATGTGATTCACTCTACATTATATGTGTGCTTAAAATTTTGTAATCAAGGAATATCTTACACATGTAAAATAGATCATAATCCCTTAAAACACTAGGAAATAGACAAATAAATAGATAATCCTAATCCACAACAATTTAAATATTAATAAAAAATTAACACATTAGTACAAGAACATAATCTATTGATTTGATATAATGCACCAAGGAGACAATTTACACATTTACCTCAGTCCCCAACTTCATTACTCCTTTAGTTACTAGATTACTAGCTTATATCTCTCCCTCATCCTATCGAGGTTGATATGATTCTACCTCTACCCATAGGATACGATGCAAATGTTTATTATCACTATCATCATGGCCCCATTCATTCTACAAACCATTAATTTACCTTAAAGCACAAAATCCAAAATATTATCAATGAATAAAAGATTATATTTGAGGATCCTCCAAATGAATTAGGTTTGAAACCACCCAAAAAATGTCCACACCAATAATATTTAATGATTACATTATACATGGGTAGTGTTTATTTTTGGCATGACCATATTAATCCTACAAAAATAGAAACCACTTTTCATATAAAGCATTTTCAATAGCTTAGTTTTGATCTATAAGACTTGAAAATGAGGGTCACTTAGAAATAATCTTTAGGAAATATACTAATACCAATTTCTAGTGGTCCTATGGTAATTAAAACATGGGTTTGGGTTATGCCTACCATATCTCCATAAGTAGTGACATTACAAACTCTTTGGCTTTACCAAATGGAATCAAACATTGCTCAAAATTAGTAATGTATTTCCTTTCCTCACAAAGGTAAATTAATGCATATTTAAAATTATAGCATTGCTTATTCTACTACACATGTAAAATGTGAGGAAGAACATGATATGTACCATTTTAACCTATCTAATCATGATTCAAATAATGTAAAATATCCAACTTAAAGTTTTAAGGTTCATAGTGGGGAGATATATATGACCATCCATTACATGGCATCATAAGATGATATTTCCTCTTCAAAAATTCCAAAAATACCAAAAAAAAGTCAAAACATTCAAAAAACAATTTGGCACCTATCTGTTCTATTATTACTTTGGCATCTATGTGTTAGTTAAATGTTGATGAATGGCATACTCAATTACTCCTACATACACATGTGTGTCACACTTCTACTTGAGTGTGATACAGGCATAAAAAAATACATGATACATTCCTATTTTAGATGTTGGACCTTCCCTATACTCATGTCATGCAGACATTGGGGGCATTCACTTATTGAATATTGATCTACATGGGTTATATAATATAATTATCACTCTACAATATCATTTTTAATCTTACATATGTGCGTACACATTCATTTTTCCATGATTGTATATTACATAGGGTACTTTATATGTTATACAATTGACATTTTTTCCTAACACATTGGATCCATGAACTATTATGACATGTTTATAATAGTTGTCTATACTTTATTTTATACACTTCCTTGAGTGTATTTCCATGCTATTGTATTCCTTGTTAGAGTATTGGAATATGATCCTTTGCTTATGGCCTTCATGCTTATGTATGATTTATTTTACATATGCATATGCCATGGTTTGTTGTGTGTAAATTTTAATAGGTCATCCTTGAATTTTATGTACATTTGACTAAGTCATGTTCTTTTTATTGTCCAACATTTGAACATGCCCCTTGTTTGTAGCCTCCTTTGACCATTACATTTTGAATTGATCTTGAGTGATATTATGTTTGTGTGATTTATTTTCTTGTTGATATTGTATTGTTACTATATATACATTTCCATGATATTTATCATGAATCTTAGGACTACATGTGATCACATTAGTTCTATGCACCTCAATGATATATTTATCTAGATATGTTCCTTGTATATGTTACATGGCTACATTTAAATATTATACAATTATCTTATCATTTTGAGGTGAGTTAACTATTGGTTCATATCTTTCCTTCAAATAAAATGGGGTTCATATTAGTCAAGGAATGGCATAGATGTATATTCTCCACACTTGGTAGAGTTTCCACATTCAGTGGGGGAATGCTTTGGAAGAATGTATTCCACACTCATTAATTATATGGTACTTATATAAATTTTTATATTTAATGGGGGAATGTCATATGATAATGGCTCCATAATTTCATAGTTCTTATATTTAGTGGGTGCATATTTTGAAAGTATATTCTCCACACCTATCCAATATTCAACATCTATAAATTATAATAGGGGCTTATTTTTTGAAATATGTCTTTGACATAGGTACTTGTTGGAATTATAGGTTACACGCAAGATTTAAAAAAGGATTATTCAAGTCCTCTAATAAAACCTAGTCCAACATGGGATTGACCTAAGGCTATGGGTGACTTATTATTAGGCCAAACCTCTAGATTGTTAATGGGGCTAGCTCCCTAGATTTCTCAATTTAAATATATTTTCGTAGAACTTAATCTATTAGGATGAAAAGGGTGAGAAAATACATTAATGAAAACCTACTCTTAGTGTGGTTATGGACATAAATATAACTATCCACTCACTTAGACTTAAATGACACTAATGGATTGAAAAAGGACTAACCTACTACCTTTAATGACTTCCAAGGAAAAGTGTTTCATCTAGAGGACAGATTGAGTGGCTATAATAGAAGGATAATGAGCATAAGGTTTAGTTTTAGGAAACTTATAATTAAACATATACTTTGATATTGAACCATCAATCACCAAAACACATTAGATGACATGTAAGGAAAGATTATCAGTACCTAAGTAGACTTGAACCTACAAAGGGAAAATTCCTCCACTATTGCATGTCAAAAAAAAGTGATAATTACTCATGAAGAAATAGATGAAAAATATATTATTCATCTATCCAAAAGGTCTAAAAGTATAAATCTTGTTAGATTTTCCCCATACTAGCTTGAGGGATACAAACTAAGGCAAAAGTCCTTCAGTATATGAAAGAATGGGATGAGACAAAAGAGTATAATGGCATAGGATAGTGGATAAGGGGATCATAAATGATCAAGTCCACTTAGAAAGATAGTTATAAAATTCTCCCTCAATCTCATCATACATTGAATCTCTTTGAATGCTCTTAAATGAGGTGATAGCATTGGAAATCAGGTGACGGAGGCTAAGTCAACCTTAGTTACACTTGTAAAAGACTTGAACATGCCTATAATTGTCCATAATTAATCCACATGGTAGTTATAATATGGATTAGGCCACCATAGTTACATATCAACTCACACTTCTCCAAGGTAGGTTGGCAAAGTCAAAGGAACTGTCTATTTCTCCATCATATCCATGAAATATGTAGTCAATGTTATTCAAGGGTTAGTTACCTAGTGTAACACCTTGTATTGAATCATTAAATTAGTCTTACAATGCCAAATTGACTCTCTTTGATGATCAATTATTCCTATTAGGCCTAATTGCCTAAATGTTGAAACTTGGTATCCATGAAACCTACAAAAAAAAAAATCAACCTCTACATTAATGTGATCCATGTGTAAAAAAATATTTCCAACCATCACATGGGCTAGGAAAAGCATTATGGACTTGAAACTCCACTTTTTCATTATGACTGGTCTACCTATGTGGTATCTCCTTCCCACATTATTTCTTTAATTTTAAAAATATGATTGTTGTCATTTCAGACATGTGTCTTCATCTCATGCGACTTGAAAATTTTATAAAATTCACTCCATATATCTCCTCAACATTGGTAATTGATTTTTGATCTAGGCTTCTGACATTATGACACTTGGTAGTCCTATGTGCCTTTTGTTACCCAACTATTAGTCTTAATTCAATTAATGTTCTTATGCCATGTGGCAGCCTTGCATGAAATCTAGGCTCATTGACTCAATTTAAACCATTGATTTCCATTTTCATGGTTAAATGTACATCATCGATCCTTTTTATACATTATCAAATACACACCATTGATCCATTACCAATTCATCATGATTGTGACACATGTCACCATCACAATAAATATTAGGATTCTTTGACCTATTGACTTTGAGTTTTCCATTAGATATCCATTTACATGATTGAATGTGTGCCATTGATTCTTGGTCTGGTTGAGTTAGGTTTTGACACTTGGACTTTGGTTATGTTTTTTAATCCAAATAGCTAGTTCTTGTGGCTTTAATTCAATATCCCCTAACACATCCCATACTATTAGATCATCTTTGGAGGCTTATATTTTGGGACAAGAGACACACCAAGACACCAAATTTATATAGGATATTCATGGCACAAAATACATCATCCTCATGTGAACCTTTGGCTTTGGTTGACTTCCTAATTATATTTATTAAATACACAATCAAATTAAACCTAATTATTCATGTGTGATGTGTTATGATAGTCTAGTTTCTCTAGGATTGTGTTAATCATATTTATTTTTCAAAAAGGACATGATGAGGTATTAGAAATTTACAAATACATCTATGAGCCTAAAAACCAACTTTATACCTAAAAAACCTAAAAACTTACCTTGTGTCCTCCAAACCATTAATCTGATCACCTTCATTCATGCACTATGAATGATGATCAAGTTTGACATTAATGGCAAGTTGAGATTCTAAGAAATTAGAGAAATAATCAGTACTTACCAAAACCTTTTTCACACTTCTAAACCAAATGGAATCACTCTATCTTAATTCAAAATTCTCCAAGGTACTTCCACTTCTATCTCAAAGGTCTACCTATGAACAAACAATAATTATATTATGAATATATACTCTAAATGGAAACTTGTGAAATATTAATTGTAGGAATATGGTGTGTCATGACTTAGATGAAAATGAGCCTCATAATATTCAAGGTTTTGAATGTTATGGGTGATAATTTTGATTGTAAGTTTGAAATTATCACATTTTGGTGACTTTGATGGGTGACCAGCATGCTAACCAAGGTAACCAGACACTTTCATGATAAGAAATCTTGAACAAATAAGAATAACATGATGACTCTTGTAATATCCAATTGAATCATAATTTTGGCACTATCTCAAACTTGTATCAAAACAAGACACATAGGATAGGAAAGGAAAACAAAGTAACACCTACTCTAATAGACACACCACATAAGAAATAAAACTGATAGGACAAAAATAATAGACCTGTGTACCACACTTATTGAAAGTAAGACAAACACTCCAAACTAATAGTAATTACAACTAACCTCAATGTGTATATTCTCTCTTGGATCAAAGGGAAAGGTTCCTTGGATTCTCTTCCCTCAACGTAGGTAATGGTATGAAGCAATTAGTTTTATAGATGGGAGACTTGGTTGAGTAGTCATATTGTTGACCAAGTCACCCATGATTCTCTCAAATGTAACATTAGCTAAAAATAGATGGATAAGGAACACAAAATCATTTG
>JARHVA010011374.1:50000-65069 GCA_037957365.1 Torreya grandis | reverse complement strand
CATAAATTCATCACTGCAAACATGGTTATTTTCCCCAACACAAAACCATTATGAATAAAATGTTTCTAAATCTAAGTGGTACTAAGAAAATGAATATTATGAATGCCAAAATATTAAGGTGCATTCAATAAATATTTTCATGAGGATTAAACATTACATTCATTAACTCATTCATCATGGGGATACTGCCATCAAAAACCAATTTTCATCATCAAATAATATTTGTACATATAAAGATCCATTTCTGAAACATGAGTAAGGGAATACAAAATAAGGTAAAGGAGCAAACCCAAATCAAGATAATCACCCTTTTTATTTTATAGTCATTTATGAAACATAAGTAAGGAAATAGAAAACAAGGTAAAGATCAAACCCAAATCAAGCTAATTACCCTTTTGATTTATAATCAATTATATTGACTATACAAATCATCATGTTTTTGTTATCATATTAAAATCCCAAGATTAAACCATTACAACAAAGTACACCAATATTACCATTCCAAGTGATTCCTCACCTACTATTGATTATAAGTACAACATTCTAGAGAAACTTGAGAAGACACCAGCTCATATATCCATCCTAAAGCTTCTTAAGACATATTGTATAAAACCCTCCAAGAGTCCAACTTTACATAAGACATAAAACCATCCATTTTTCAAGTGTTAGTTGGAAACTTATGCACTAACAATCAAGATTCATTTGATCATTCTAATGTTTCCCTTATGGGATTTGTACATAATTTACCTTTGTATATAGAATTTATAATCTCTAGGCATAAAGTAAAAAAGGTGTTTATAGATAATGGCTCAGCTTTGAATTTATGTACATTAATATTAATAAATCATTTGGGATATTTAATAATAACACTAGAACCTAAAAGTATGACCATCAAGACATATAATAACAATGAATGTGAGTTCATGGAAACTATTTGTCTTTCTCTTATGGTAGGCCATGTCATTCAAGAGACTTTAGTCTATGTGCTTGACTTAAATATTCCATATAATTTACTCCTTTAACATTTGTGGATTCATACCATGAATGGTGTTCCATTCACCTTAAATCAATGTTTGAAGTTTTTTCATGACATAATGGAATTAAATATACCTGGAGATCTTTAACTCTTCTAATATTACAAATTATTGGAAGGATGATATTGATAATATAATTATCTCCCAGTTATATAATAAAATTATGTTTCTATTTAGGAGTCACCAAAGCTATCCAAATGTGTTCATCCTAATGAGTTACCTCTAACCCCTCACAAATTTGTCATCTGCAAGTCAAGCATCCACTATCCAACCATATACAAGTGAACCTTACACTTCATGATTCACACCAACTCTACCATCAAAGTTCACTAATGTGGATAAAGGGATGGGTGAATATGAAATTCATGAGACCCATTACTTAGGCAAAATCCACCTCTCTTAGTAATCACAATGGGCCCCATAATAGAAAGGATACTCAAGTGGTTTGTAAATTTGGTAAGACATCATTTGTATAAGGTGGTCTCAATTATGATGAGAAAATTGAATATTTTAACTCTTCATGGATCTATTATGATGAACAAGCTACACATTTCATAAATAACCAATACCATGTTATTAAATCCATAATGTGTAAAATCATGAACTACGAAGGCAAGGGCCTTGTTCTCCATGAACAAGGTACTATAGAACTAATAAGTTTTAAATCACATGAAGCCCTAATTGGTATTGTATTTAAATGACTTAATGTGAGCACTACACTTCACATTAGTAATCCTTATAGGGAGTTTGAGGAAGCCCCTTTGGACACCAATTTTTTTTTTATCTATAGCAAATTCAAATATCTTTCCATCACTAACCTATTCCATGAAAATTTTGTTCTAATGTTTGAACTTACACACCCAAATACTATCCAATGGTACAAACAACCATCACCTCTACTTGATCATTTCTAGAATGATGAAGCACTATCTGAATTCTTGAGAATTAGAGATCACATCCTAGAAAGGGACCACAAAAAGGTCTTTTCCATTTAGTTTGATGATTTTGCATATTTTAGGGATCTTTTAAATTCACATCAACAACATCAAATCAATAGAGAAATAATCTCTAACAATCATGAAATACTTAAAGGGGAATTCAATCTTCCTCCACCTCCTATAAAGTATCAAGAATAATCTACCCTCTTAATCACTATTAAGGTTAACATTGGAATAGATTAAAATCCAAAAATTGTGAAACTTGTTGTATCATTGGATCAAGAAGAACAAACCTTTTCACATTGTTTCTCAAATAATTATCATATGTGTTTACATGTTAATATACTAACATGACAGGATTATATCCATTACTAGTTTTTCACCATATTGTTGTCCATACGGATGCCAAACTGGTCAAGCAAAAACACAAAAAAAACATCCTAAAATAGCACTACTTATGAAAGAGGCATTGAAAAATCAATTGGAGGTTGGTTCTATATGTCCTAATTACTATTTTGAATGGATATCTAAAATAGTACATGTGCCAAATAATTTGGTAAGAATCAGAGTGTGTACAAACTTTAGGGACATAAACAAAGCATGTCTAAAATATGATTTTCCATTGCCAAACATAGACATGATCATAGAATCCACCATAGGTCATGATATTTTATCCTTGATGGATGGTTTTTCAGATTATAAATAAATTAATATAACTCCCAAGGACCAACACAAGATAACATTTACAACTGTTAGGGGCACTTTATGTTAACAAATAATGTCTTTTAGCCTTAATAACATTAGAGCTGCCTATCAAAGAGCAATGATTGTCATCTTTCATGACATGTTACATGACATCATGGAATGTTATGTATATGACATATTGGTTGAATCAAATACTAGAGTGAAACATTCTAAGGTCCTCTATAGAATTTTTGAAAGAATGAGATATTAAAAACTTCTTTTAATACAAAGAAACGTGTATTTTGGATTACTTTAAGAAAAAATTTGTGATTCATAATATCACATTAAGGCATTGAAATTTATCCTTCAAAGGTTACAACTATCATGGATATGTCTCCACCAAAAAATCTCAAACATTTACACAATTTTCAAGGTAAAGTTCAAGTAATCCAAAGTTTTATCTCACATATTGCAAACATATGTCACCCCTTTACATTTATACTTAATAAGGAAACTCCTTTCCATTGCAATGAAGATTATCACAAAGCCTTTGAAAATCTTAAACAATATCTTTCCAATCCACTAGTTCTAAATACACCTACCCTAGGTAAATAATTTCTTTTGTATATATCAACAACACAATATGTATTGTGGGCATTGTTGGCATAACATAGTGAATTGGGGGGTGAACAATCATTCTTCTACTTGAGCATAAATTTGGTGTCCTATGAGCTCAATTACTCTCCTATGGAAAAAAATGTCTTGTGGTTGTTTTTTCTTCACAAAAACTTCATCGTTACATGCTCAACAATCAAAGAAAAATCATTGCTAAAATTGATCCACTTAATTATTTCTTATCTAAAATAACTCTAATAGGTAGAATGTCTAAGTGGATCATGTTTCCTAGTGAATTTTATCATGATTATTTCAACCAAAAATTAATCAAGGGATAGGTACTTGTGGATACTTTGGTATAAGCTCCTCTAGTAGATCATACACCTCTCACTACAAATATTATAGATGAAGCAATTATGTCTATAAATTAATATCTAGTTTGGAAATTATATTTTTATGGTTCTTTTACCAATCATGGGTCAGGGGTAGTTATTCTACTAGTTTTTCCTAATGGAGATATAATTCTGAAAGCATTTCAGATAGAGTTCCCTTACATATATAATATAGTGAAGTATGAGGCTCTCATATTTAGTCTCAAGCTATCAATATAATGGGGGTAACAACATCTTTTAGAATTTGGTGAATACAAGATTATTTTCAAATAATTCCTACGTTAATTTCAAGCCAAAGATGAAAATTTAATCCCTTAAAAATAGATGGTAGATAGCTTCAAGTCATGTGTCCAATTTATAAACTTTGAACAAGTGCCTCAGAATAATAACAGATTAGCAAATGCAATGTCAAAAATTGGTTCATTACTTGATCTCCTAACCAAACATGATCATTTTCTTTTGGAGCACTTGATGATACCAACATATGATTCACCATATTCTAATATAGTTTTTGAGGTGGTTGGTCCCACTTCCCTATACTACCATGACATTTTTTTATTTGTTTGTGTGTGTGTGTGTGTGTGTGTGTTTTTGATAACCTCATTCTACCCAATTTAACCCATAATAAACATAAGGCCTTTCTCCAAATAACTTCACATTTCACCATCCTTGGAAACACCCTATATCCAAAAAAATATTATGTAAATTTCAAGGTGTTTAAATTTTGAAGAGGAAATTTTAACAATTAAGGAGGTTCATGATGGGATATGTGGTGCTCACACAAGTGGCATAGTCCTTGCTGAAAAACTTTTGTGCATTGTCTAATATAGCCTATGATAGAATATAATTCTTGTAAATATGTTAATCAATCTTTACCTTGTCAAATGTGTGGTGACCTTATCCATATCCCATTACAATATTTACAACCCATAATTACACCTCAGCCATTTTCCACGTGGGGGTTAGACCTCATTGGTAAAATAAATCCCAAGTCTTAAAATGGTCATAATCATATCATGACAAATATTGAATAATTTACTAAATGGGTTGAAGCCATGCCATTAACTTATATCACCAAGAAGAAAAATTCTAAGTTCATTCTAAACCACATTATCTGCCATTTTGGAATTTTATCTGCTATTATATTTGATAGTGAAAAATCATTCAAAAATAAGGATGTCAAGGCCCTTTTCCATACCTATCACATTAAGCATAAGTCATCCACTCCATAATACTCACAAGGTATCGACATGTTGAGGCAAAAAACAAAAATATTTTAAAAATCCTCAAATGAGTTGTCAATGAATCTAGCCATGAATATCATCTCCAACTTTATCTTACTTTGTGGGCATACTACAAGAGCATCTGTACAACCATGGGTACAACCCCATATTCTCTTGTTTATATCACCAAGTCAATATTACCCATTTTAATTTAGCTCCCATCCTTGCACATATCCTTGTAAAACCTAAATGATGATTAATCTTATTGTAATTCATGCTTAAGTAAACTTGACCTCCTTGATGATAACTGCCTTTATACCCTAAACCATTTACAAGTATATCAAAATTATCTTCAGTATAGCTAAAATAAGAGGATTAAATCCAAATAATCTTAAAATGGGGATCTTTTTATTTAATGAAAATAAATAGAACACTAATGTTGATCAAGAGAATAAAGGGAAGTTTGAACCTAATTTGTTGGGTCAATACATAGTCATTGGACAATATGGATCTAGAGCTTAAAAATTGGCCATAGAATATGGAGAGAAGCTTGATGATCCCATGAAAATCATGAATATCAATAATTTCAATGGATGAGTCCTTTTAGTGTCGTTGTAAATATGTCTTAAATAAAAAATTAAAAAACATAAAAAAAAAAAATGATCCATCTAAAAGTGAAAACTATTCTTATAGCACTTTGGTCAAGTACCATGATGAAAACTGTTAGGGTGTGGAGCTAAAAGCTTCACCAAGGAGCATACTAAAACAGGTTCGGGTCTACACAGACGCTGGCATCGGTCAGGAGCGACTGACGTTGGTCAGTAGCAGTTGCAGAGGCACCGACGTCGACAGTAGGGTCGACCGACGACGGTCACAGGCGAACAGGCAGGAACCGACATCGGTTACCTGCGTGTCTAGAAAGCTATTTCCATGGACAGTAGCGAGTGTTTGCATAATAAGTTTGAGTCGTGGACTCAAGCTTGCGTCTCTATTATTAGCATTACTATTTTTAGAGCCCTTGTTGAAGAGGCTTAACTATTTGTTGTAAGAGCATGCTCAAGTTTCCTATTTTCTATATGTAGGAAAGATCTTCTTAGCTTAGTATGTTGAAGAGAATAGAACTGTAATAGTAGAACATTGTGAATGTTTGAAGGACAGTACAGAGTTGCATCAATCCAGGTTGTTGGATTTGAGTGTACTTGAGAGAGAGTTCTTGAGGAATAGAGATCTTGTGAGAGATCTTGTGTGCATCTGAGAGAGGTGTGGAAGAACGAAGTTTCTTCAATTGTATTCCTATTGTAAAGAGTTTCAATACAAGTTTTCAGGGTGTTTTCTTGTATATCTTGTTCTGTGCTATTTATCATTTCAGTTACTTATCTATCTGATTTATTTCTGCATTTATTGCTGTCACAATTGTAATCTATTGTTGGTTTGATCCCCCAACAAGTGGTATCAGAGCCTTGGTTACAGGTTACAGGTTGCTCACAGGGGTTTCTGCAGGGATTTCTGTTTGAGTGGGAGAAGCAATGGTAGAAGAAAGTAAGTTGAGAATGGAAAAGTTTAATGGCAAGAACTACCAACATTGGAGAATGCAGATAGAGGACTATCTGTATTAGAAAGATCTTTACTTACCGTTAGGTGGGATAGCAAAGAAGCCCAAGGACATGGAGGATGAAGAATGGGAAGTTCTTGACAGAAAGGCTCTTGGGTCTATAAGACTGAGTCTGGCCTCCACTGTGATCTCTAATTTGTCATAGGAAAAAACAATGGTAGAGTTGATGACTACGTTAGCAAATATGTATGAAAAACCCTCAGCTTCAAATAAGGTATATCTTATGAAGCAGTTATTTAATTTGCATATGAATGAAGGTGGATCTGTTTCTACTCATCTGAATGATTTCAATGGTATTGTAAATCAATTAAGCTCAGTAAATATAGTGTTTGATGATGAGATAAAAGCTCTTTTAATATTATGTTCTTTGCCTGAAAGCTGGCATGGCTTAGTAATGGCAGTTTCTAATACTGCATCTGCATCAAATATTTTGAAAGTAGAGGATGTTGTTAGTGTTATCTTGAATGAGGAAATACGTAGGAAAAGCACAGAAGAGACATCTGGGAATGCTTTAAATTTTGAGAGCAGGGGAAGGCAAAAAGAAAAGAGCAAGAGGAGATCAAGATCTAAGTCTAAGGTGAGAGGAAGATCCAAATCCAGGAATGGCAGGAAGCCACAATGCTGGAATTGTGGAAAGATGGGGCACATAAGCAGAGATTGCTGGTCAAAGCCTAAGGAGGACAATCAACATGAAGGAAAGGAAGAAGCCAAGGTTGCAGGTATTGCACAGGATGCTTTAATTTTCTCTTTGCATAATAACATAGAATCTTGGGTATTAGATTCTGGTGCATCTTTCCATGCTACCCCTAACAGAGAATATTTCAGTGACTATATCCATGGAGATTTTGGAATAGTGTACTTAGGGGATGATGAGCCTTGTAAGATTACTGGCAAAGGTAAAGTGCAGCTGAAGATGCAGAATGGCAACACATGGGTGTTGAGAGATGTGATGCATGTTCCTAGTTTGAAGAGAAATTTGATTTCTGTAGGTAAGCTAGGTGATGAGGGTTGTACAGTAACTCTCACAGCAGATTCTTGGAAGGTGACCAAGGGTGCACTAGTTATGGCCAAAGGTAAGAGAGAAGGTACTCTCTATATGTGTAATTGTGTTAGTAACAAATCTCCTTTAGTCTTATCTACTTTAGATGTGGATTGTAAATTGTGGCACTCAAGGCTTGGCCACATGAGTGAGAAGGGGATGTTAATTCTTAAGTCTAAAGGTATGCTTTCAGATTTGAAAAGTATGGATCTAGAATTTTGTGAGCATTGTGTATTTGGAAAACAGAAAAGGGTTAGTTTTCTCAAGACTGGGTCTACTAAGAAAAGGCAGAAGTTGCAGCTTGTTCACACAGACGTGTGGGGACCGGCTCAGGTAGCCTCTATTGGCGGATCACGGTACTATGTTACATTCATAGATGACACCACAAGAAAGGTATGGATCTACTGTATTAAAAAGAAATCTGATGTTTTTGAGACTTTTAAGTTTTGGAAGGCTATGGTTGAGAATGAAATAGGCAGAAAATTAAAGTGCCTGAGATCTGATAATGGCGGTGAGTTCTGCAGTCTTAAGTTTAAATTGTATTGTTATACACATGGAATCTGTAGGCAAAGGACGGTTCCAAGGACACCTCAGCAGAATGGTATTACTGAAAGGATGAACAGAACTATCATGGAGCATGTAAGATGTATGAGATTGCATGCAGGGTTGCCCTTAGAGTTTTGGGCAGAATCAGTTGACACCGCAGTGTACCTGATTAACAGAGGACCCTCTACAGCTCTGGATGGTGGAATCCAGAAGAGGCATGGACAGGTAAAAAGGTAGATCTCTCATATCTCAAGGTTTTTGGTAGTGAAGCCTTTGTGCACATAGATAAGGAAAATAGAAAGAAGCTTGATGCTAAGTCTATGAGGTGCACGTTTATTGGCTATGGCTCAGATGATTTTGGTTTTAGATTTTGGAATCTAGGAACTAACAAGGTAATCAAGAGCCGTGATGTTGTTTTCAATGAAAGAGTGATGTACAGTGATCAGATAAGGAAGCTGGATCAATCTGGGCAGAGCAATAGTGAATTGGACGAAGTTATGGCCCAAAATGAGCTCGCGGGAAAAAGAAATAATCACTTGCAGGAAAACACAGAGACCGACGTCGACAGGTTAGGAACCGGCGTCGGCAGTACAGAAACTGATGTCGGTCATACAGAGACCGACGTCGGCAGACCAGGCACCGATGTCGGCCAGGAAGAACCGGCGTCGGCCAGTAACAGGTCTGCAGGTGGCCGAGGTCAGTCACTGTCAGAAAATTTGGGTGGACAGATTGTTGAGAACGAGTCCAAGACGCCCATCAGGAGGTCTGAAAGGGTAAGTAAGCCTCCAATTAGATATTCTCCTTCCTTATATTATTTATTGCTAACTGATGGTGGAGAACCAGAGAGTTTTGAAGAAGCATTACAGGTGGAGTCCAGGAGTAAGTGGGAGCGTGGCATGGTTGAGGAGATGGAGTCCTTAAGAGAGAACCAAACATGGGATTTGGTTGAATTGCCAGCCGGTAAGAGAACACTGAAGAACAGATGGACCTACAAGTTGAAGGAAGGTGAGGATGGATAGATGAGATACAAGGCCAGATTAGTAGTGAAAGGATTTGCATAGAAACCAGGTATTGACTTTGGTGAAATTTTTTCTCCAATTGTTAAAATGACTTCAATAAGGGTTGTATTGTCTTTGGTTGCTTTTGAGGATTTGCATCTCGAGCAGCTAGATGTTAAGACAGCATTTCTTCATGGAGATTTGGATGAGGAAATCTATATGGAACAACCAGAAGGATTTGAGGTCAAGGGTAAGGAGAAGTTAGTGTGCAGGTTAAAGAAAAGCTTGTATGGCCTCAAGCAAGCTCCAAGGCAATGGTACTTGAAATTTGACAGGTTTATGACTGAGCACGGCTATAATAGGTGTCAATCAGACCATTGTGTATATTTCAAGAGATTTGATAATGGTAGATATATTATTCTATTGTTGTATGTAGATGACATGCTGGTTGCAGGGTCTCACATGCAGGATATCTCTGAGCTTAAGGTAAAGTTAGCTCAAACGTTTGCTATGAAGGATTTGGGAGCAGCGAAGAAGATCCTTGGCATGAGCATTAGGAGAGACAGGAAAAATCATAGGTTGATATTGTCTCAAGAAGATTATGTGAATAAGGTGTTGGAGAGGTTTAATATGCAGGATGCAAAACCGGTAAGTACACCTATGGCTGGACATTTTAAGTTAAGTAAAGAACAATGTCCCAATTCACATGATGAGGTAGAGTACATGAGTAAGGTTCCATATTCTTTCGTAGTAGGAAGTTTGATGTATGTAATGGTGTGTACTAGACCAGCTATTGCCCAAGCAGTGGGAATAGTAAGCAAGTATATGGCCAATCCAGGTAAGGAACATTGGAAAGCGGTTCAATGGATCCTTAGATATCTGAGAGGAACCAGTAGCAAGCATTTGTGCTATGGAGGTTCAGATACTTCTCTACATGGTTATGTAGATTCAGATATGGCAGGGGATTTGGATGGCAGGAGGAGCACCACAGGTTATGTTTTTACTGTAGGCAGAACGGTAGTTAGTTGGATATCTAAGTTGCAGAAGGTTGTTGCCTTGTCAACTACAGAAGCAGAGTATATTGCAGCCACAGAAGCTAGCAAGGAGATGATATGGATGACACGGTTCATGGAAGAGCTTGGAAGGGAGCATGGGAGTTGCAGATTGTATAGTGACAGTCAGAGTGCAATCCATTTGGCTAAGAACTCAGCTTTTCATTCAAGAACCAAGCACATACAACTAAGGTACCACTTCATACGGCAGGTATTGGAAGATGGTGAGTTGAAGCTGGAGAAGATCCATACAGACAAGAATCCTGCTGATATGCTAACAAAACCAGTTACGAAGGAGAAGTTGAATCTTCATTCAACTTCTATTGGTCTTCATGATTGAGTTGAAGATGGAGGAGCTAGAAGATGTTGCTGTACAGGTTGGTGCAGTTGGTTTATCTCCAAGTGGGAGATTGTTAGGGTGTGGAGCTAAAAGCTTCACCAAGGAGCATACTAAAATAGGTTCGGGTCTACACAGACACCGGCATCGGTCAAGAGCAACTGACGTCGGTCAGTAGCAGTTGCAGAGGCACCGACGTCGGCAGTAGGGTCAGCCGACGACAGTCACAGGCGAACAGGCAGGAACTGACGTCGGTTACCTGCGTGTCCAGAAAGTTATTTCCGTGGACAGCAGCGAGTGTTTGCATGATAAGTTTGAGTCGTGGACTCAAGCTTGCGTTTCTATTATTAGCATTACTATTTTTAGAGCCCTTGTTGAAGAGGCTTAATTGTTTATTGTAAGAGCATGCTCAAGTTTCCTATTTTCTATATGTAGGAAAGATCTTCTTAGCTTAGTATGTTGAAGAGAATAGAACTGTAATAGTAGAACATTGTGAATGTTTGAAGGACAGTACAGAGTTGCATCAATCCAGGTTGTTAGATTTGAGTGTACATGAGAGAGAGTTCTTGAGGAATAGAGATCTAGTGAGAGATCTTGTGTGCATCTGAGAGAGGTGTGGAAGAACGAAGTTTCTTCAATTGTATTCATATTGTAAAGAGTTTCAATACAAGTTTTCAGGGTGTTTTCTTGTATATCTTGTTCTGTGCTATTTATCATTTCAGTTACTTATCTATCTGATTTATTTCCACATTTATTGCTGTCACAATTGTAATCTATTGTTGGTTTGATCCCCCAACAAAAACTAGTTTTTGGTGCCATGTGTAAATCCACTTTATATACACACCCTATTTAATTAGGGGTATCCCATCACATTAAGCACTTACACACACACACACACACACACACACACACACACACACACACACACACACACACACACACACACACACACACACACACACACACACACATTACATCTCCTTATTCACTTGTACATGTCCCATCATTTAATTTTACCTTGACATGTTAGTTTGAGGTTTGACCTTCACCATTATGTAAACATACCATATCTCATGTTTTAGTGACATATTATATATCATCTCAATGATGTTTGTCCACTCATACAAAAACACTTTATTCATTGATCCATATCCAGACATAACTTACATCCCTCCACCTATCAAACTAATTAGCATTCAAACACTCATTTCTTGGATGGGAAATCATCATCTCCTCATCTTTTAACTACATCACATAATCACTTTTTCATCCATTCTTGTATTGGGAGAACTACATCTAGCTTGATGTTCCCAACAAAAATTTTACATGGTATAATATGTAGGCAGCACTTAGAGACATGGGGTCTCTAGGTTTAGCTCGGCCACTACCACCGTCATCCAATCATCTCAATCACGCACCATTTCAGCTTGATCTCCACTTGCATCCAAATAAAATTCACATCTTTTTACATAGTTATATATCCTTTATCCTTAGTATTTTATTTTAAGTTTTCATCATTAGATGTTCAAAATTGTCATGAATTTAAATCTCCAAATCGTTTATGATGTAGAGGAAAAGATAAACAACTCATACTTATTCCTTGTTTCAATTTATAACTCTTTACACAAGGGTTCTTAAGTTCACTTACTCATTCAATGATTCAAAGGTTCACTAATTGTTCAATGGTTCTTAGAATCTTTATCATACTCATGAAAGTCCTATTGGTCTACTTAACCAACTTACTAAACCTCACAACACATCTCTCATATCATATACAACTTCTTTGCTTCTTGGCAGAGAGCCGTGTAGCATTTTTTTAGGCTTTTTCCTCTTCTACAGTCTAATAAGGAATAATTTTGAGAAAATACTAACATATTATGACACCTTATATCATTTTTTACATCTCAATGAATTTTCTCAACCGAACTCTTGTTGTAAGTCACTTTTCTAGTCCTTTTTAGTACTCTATATACGCCTAATTAGGCCTCCATTACCCCTATCCACACACAGTTCTCTATAATCATACGTCTCCATACCCAACTAGTCCAAAACCTAAAAAATATTTTATTATATATTCCACACTATCAAACTATAAATTTTTATCAAATTCCATCAAGTGAAACTCCTATAGAATGGATTTTTGTCTCAAAACCCTAGTTTAGGGTTGACAGGTTCTGTGTAAACCCAAGAGGAGTAAAATTGAAATAATTAGCATTAAATCCAATTTTTTTTTTAAATTATGATTTTTCAAGGTGTATTACACTCTCGTACAACCTTTTCAATAATTTAATCTCCATTTTAATGTCTCTGTTCAATAAATAACTTATATTCTTGTGTTAACTGTGTGTGTAGTCATAGTTTGGTTCAGGGTTTAAGCACAGTGTACAATGAAACACTTGATGAAAAAAATATAAACTATATAAAACACTTTAATAACATTGAAAATTAACTTACCAATCCTAAAAATCATTTCCACAACCTTTCACATTATCTTCCATATTGTAGATGTATATTCAAACTTTGTTTTCAACAAGAAACAGGGTATGCAAGTTGTAATTTCACAAAGAATTTGAATTAAATTAAACAAATGCTTGATAATGTTAGGATCTTGCTCCCCAATAAGATCACATATGATTACTTCTTGTATTAGCAACTAAACATGAAATTTAACCAGAATGATAAGTAACTAGAAATATGAAACAACACAGGAATATGAGAGACAATACACAATTGTATTAATAATCACTTAGAAGAAAATACAATAAAGAAGATGCCACTTATTCTTCCACCTCAAAGGCTCACCACACCTCAAGACCTTCTTCCCTCTCTCTCTCAGTCCCAACAATCAACTCCAATATAGAATTGATGTTCACCTCCACCAGTCAGAAACAACGCTACCAGTACACCAAGTACACAACCGTACTCCAAGTAGATCTCCTTCTCTCTACTGCTATCTAAAAATCACTAGACCTTACTCACCAATGTAGATCTCCAAAAGAAGCCATGCACACCTGTTGACCAAGATCATACATATACAAAGAACCCTTCTGATTCTCCAAACCAGCACCCACCTTGGTACTGTGGCACTAGGAGGAACACACCATTGCTCTCTTCTCTCTGAAGGAGCTTATTTTCTCTCTTACTCTCTAGCACTAGTTTACAATACAGCCCATGAGTCCATATATAGATCTCATGCTTACAATAATTAGACTATCTTAATTACAATAATTAGACACGCTGGTACCTGTGTTTGCCTGTGAGTGATGACTTCTTCCCGCGAGCTCCTTTTGGGTCAAAACCCTTGTCCATATCAACACAACCCTACTCAAAATAATTCAGTCCCCTCCACTGATCTCTATCTGCCATCTCCTCCATGAACACCAAGGCCTTCCAATTCTTAAGTTTATCAAAAACATCTGTCTTCCGCTTAAGAACCTGCATTCCCCTCCCACATATGTGACCAAGCCTACAAAGCCACATCTCTGCAACAAAATGTGAATCAGTAATATAAGTAGATAGATAAAGGATACCTACTTTCTTACCACCATCTAATTCAAGTGCATCTGCTGTGAGAGTTATAGTGCATCTCCCATCACCCAACTTTCCTAAAGAAATTAGACTCATCTCCAAGACTAGGCCCTACATGACCTCCTTCAACACCTATGTGTTATCCGTCTGCAATTTCAGCTTCACTTCCCCTTCGTCAATCATCTGACAAGGCTTACCAACCCCTAAATAAATCTCTCCAAAGTCTCCAAAGACATACCCATGAAAAGATGCTCTATTTTGGGCTGCATGGAAAGAGGCAAAAGAATCTTTAATCAAAGATTCTACTTTATCCAGAGCAACCTATGCAACAACACCTGCAACATCTGCTTCTACACACTGATCTTCTACCAACCAACAATCTTCTTTTCCCTGCTCTTTCTTTCCATCAATCAGACCATTCATGCTATTCAGTTTCTCCATTTGTAGCTTACTTTCTTCTGCCATTGCTATACTCCCACTCAATCTGAAACCCCTGAGAGTGACCTGTAATCAAAAACACTACCAGATCTGAACCACCTGTTAGTCAACCCAACCAAAAGCTCTGATACCAACTTGTCAGGATCTTGCTCCCCAATAAGAGCACATATGATTACTTCTTGTATTAGCAACTAAACACAGAATTTAACCAGAATGATAAGTAACTAGAAATATGAAACAACATAGGAATATGAGAGACAATACACAATTGTATTAATAATCACTCAGAAGAAATTACAATAAAGAAGATGCCACTTCTTCTTCCACCTCAAAGGCTCGCCACACCTCAAGACCTTCTTCCCTCTCTCTCTCGGTCCCAACAATCAACTCCAATATAGAATTGATGTTCACCTCCACCAATCAAAAACAATGCTGCCAGTACACCAAGTACACAACTGTACTCCAAGTAGATCTCCTGCTCTCTGCTGCTATCTGCAAATCACTAGACCTTACTCACCAATGTAGATCTCCAAAAGAAGCCATGCACACCTGCTGACCAAGATCATACATATATGAAGAACCCTTCTGATTCTCCAAACCAGCACCCACCTTGGTACTGTGGCACTAGGAGGA
>JARHVA010011374.1:20000-45000 GCA_037957365.1 Torreya grandis | reverse complement strand
TGTAGCACAATGGAATTGACAATAACCATTAATGCAACTATCAATGCATTTATATTTAGACTCATGCATATGTCAATATCTATACCACCCATCACCATCAAAATTAGGTCCTCTTAAAACATCATGTACAATGTCACTACATGTTCACGTTCACTCCATTAAACATGTGTCCCTCATATGGTAATCCTCAAAAATCTCCATAAATATTATGGTATAATTATTATCTCCCTAGTGCCAGTCTCACTATGTCAGTGCTTCGCTAATGCAATTAGATAATTCCTATCCACTCATATCTTTAGTATCTTAGCTATATATGCTCACCCTATATCCTGCAGTACCCATGCCTCATAATCCATAAACCTCACCATCAACTCAAGATATCTTGAGTTCCTCTCTCATGTACATAATATTAGAAATCTCTCTTGCACATAATCACATGAGAACTATATTATTAGTATTCACCTATATACACATCTTCCAATCCCACATATATTTGCCTCTCATCATTTTAAAGAATGTCAATTTATAGTTTATGGCCTTCAACTTATTTCACCATTACCTATGATGAATTCACCATACACTTTGATAACTTTTCCACTGTGTTTTATGAATTCATTATAGTTTTAGATGATTTCAATTGAATTCTAAATGATTTCATTAAAGTTTTATATTATTTTTCTAATGTTTTTGACAATTTAATTATGACATTAGATTAATTTACTAAACCTAACCTAGGCCCTAATTTTTTATGATTTTACATTTACCTCAATGAATTTACTAAAATCGATGTCGAATTCATCATTTAGTAAATAAAAAATTATTTTTTTCATCTTTTCTTAGCATTAAAATATTAAAAAATCAAAACATAAAACTTAATAATGTCACTAACTACATCACCACTCCCCTGAAGCCTATGGGTAACTCACACATGCTCATTGCAATGCCTATCAACTAGAATTCAGTCCATTTTCCCCTTGTATCTCAAAGAAAAATATCACAATTCAAATCTATAAAATTAATAAAATCAAACTAACCTACACAAATTAATTTCAAATAACCCCGTAACCTTATATATTGAAACCCATTAGTCAAATTTTTTCATTCTCATATCATTATTTTCACCTTTCACAACCAAATTTCTCTAAATTTCATACTAACAATTAATCAAATTACTATAAATATTTATTTCTACTTGAAACTATCAATTTTTTAAACTTTTATCAAATATTATATCATGTATATTTTCCATTTTACATCATGCAACTCAAAATCAAGATATATCATTCCCACATCCACTCTTGTGAACCCTGATTCCTTAAGTACCATTCGAATGTGTAGTCTAAAAATACAAAATATTATTTTTCCAATATGTTCTCTAGAATTTAATCACTATGGGGAATAATTTTATATGTAATCTCTAAAATTTTAGCATTTTTATTGAGGAAATTATCTCCATTATTACTCCTAACCATCTCATCATCTTCCCTTCACTCATTTTGAGTGTTCATCCATTTTTAATGCATGAACACTCGAGGGGCATCACCACATTCATTTCTAGTAACTTGGGGCAGATTTTTCTTCCATAATAATTAATTATCTACTTTGTTTTCTATTCTTAAAAATAGTTTGATTCGTAGCACCATTTCAAAGAGTGGTAAATGTAAACACCTAAATTTCATCATTTAATGTTGAAATTAACTTTATCATGCTAACCCTAACCATCCATAATTTGAATTCATACTAACATTATATTCATAAAAATATTAAATAATTGATTATGATGGAAGTATCTACTAAGGGGGGATTGAATTAGTAGTTAACAATTCACATTCAATTCAATAAACTCATTAATCATACAACAACATGAACATGAAAGCTTATACATCCAAAGCATGAACAAGAGAAAACATCATATAAACACATCATTTATGTGGTAAACCCTCTAGGGGAAGAAAATACACTCTCAATATTGAAAACCAATGGACTATAGTCCTATAAAGATAACATAAACATGATAATTTAGACCAACTCCAACTAATCAAGGAGTATCAACCCCTCAATTTAGTCTAACTCCAACTAGACCTTTAGCTAGCTCCAACTAGCAAAGAGTCTACAACCCCCTAGGTTATTAAGCACCCACTCAACCACCTTTGCTATAATTTCCACCACTACTCTCATGTCTTCTACACCTGATGATGAACTTTGAATCTCATACATCTATAATCTACTTATCTTCTCCATGCAGGCACACCTACATCATTCGCTCAACCAAGTCACCCTTTAAACTGTTAGGTATAATGACTTGTTATCTCATGAACATGATCATTCAAACATGAATGATCCTATTCATTATTTTATGGTCATTAATGACCCATATTTTCTCCTTGATTGAGCTCTTCCCTTTTCTTGAATACACTCTGCTCTCACACCTATACAAATAGGCTAATTTAACCTTGTATATATATCACTCCATCATCTAACCCATCTTGGTCTACCAAGATACTTCACATACTTGTATTACCATTATAAAATATTCTCATACATGTCATGAATCCAAATAAAACACTCCATAGGTCATCCATACTTAAAAACAAGCTCAATCCTCTTTTAGATCTCAATTAGGCCTAATGCATTAGCCCTTATAGGTCATTCACCACATATGACCATATCCATGAATAATATCCCTCAACAAAGCTTAAAACACATAAAAAATGCCTCCAATATATAATTTATTACTCCCAAATGGGTCTAAAACATCTGTAACTCTAATTCATACCTTAAACGAAGCCTTTTAGACTACTCTCTAATAGGCCTAGAAACCCAAAAACCACAATCAAATAGAAGTGAAGCATACAAAAGATTTTATAAAAAAACCTGAAAAAAATGGATAGGTTCTCCATGACTTAAAAACACCTCCAAATCCATTTTTCACCTTCACATATGACACATAGGTCCAAACCAACTCAAACAAATTGATTACTCAAACTGGTCATGCACACCAGAAACTCAGTCAAAGATATTTGACTGCTCTAACCAAAATAGAGACAAAGTATGAAGAAAAAATACATGTAATAAAGCTATGAAACTTTTATAATATCACTAAGGTCTCAATCATCTCAAAATTTTCTCAAACTAGCCTCTCCAAATAGGCCACTTTAGACTACCTACAAGCTCTAAAAACCAATCATGTGGATGTTCTTGTTTAGCACATGAAAGAACACTTTCATATCATATAATCCACATTCATACCTTATATTTTATCTCTATATCACTCTCAAGTAGATATTTCTCTTTTTATAGTAGCATCCGTTTGTCTAATAGACCAATTCCTTAAATCACTATCTTACAAACTTTATTACTCAGATAAGCCACTTTGAAAGAACCTTCTTGCTTGTGTATGGTCATCAAATTCACATAAAAATAAAGGGAACATAATGGATAGGTATTAAAAAAATACCCTAAACACATATTCACTCTACTTGGATATTTGTTCATTGTTTTCACCATCTACAAATTAGCGACTAGTCAACTTGATTGACTTAGATAATTGACATAGATCACATAACTTGCCCAAATAACTCTATATACCTCAAGAAAAATTCTTTACGTTCAATCTCCAATGACTTGCATGTGTTGACTTAGTCAACCCTACCTGTAGCACTAAAATATTCATAAATAAGCATATTTTTATACCTTCTATTCATTAACCTGACACACCACTACCACCTATAGATGCCTATAGGAATACTCTATACCTTCCAATATTCATAATTTGTCAACCAATCCATTCTAGGTCCTTTCTATCAATATATTTCCAATCACTCCACTATGAGGGTTTATAAAGGGTTTTGACCAATTTACATTCTTAACAAATGTTCATAAAGCTTTGCTCCTTAAATCTTAAACCAATGCTTGGAAAAAATTCTTAGGGACCTTCCCCAACTACTCCAAATAGCTCATCTTCCCATGCAAACCTTGTATGTTCCAACAAGCATGAGAAACTTCCTCTCAAGCTCCTTGAACTCATTTCTAGCACCCTTTGAAGCTTCTAAACCAACTTTCTGACTTTGTAGCTCAATCTCTGACCTTAGACTTGATCAAAATTCTTGTAAAAACTTTCCTAACCATATCTCATGAAAAAAAAAGCTTCATCATCATGCAAACACCCTTTGACCCTTCACAAGGCCTCATAAGCCCACCTAAGCCAACTAGGCCAATGGCCAAACTATCTTGCAGACCACTAACCACCTCTTGCAGACCATACACCTAACCTCTCATCATCTTATACATGTCCAACATGTATATTCCAAGCATACTAAGCTCTACCAAGTTGGATCTTCTTCATGACTGTTCACAAAGACCTCATTAGTCCACCTTACCTATTAGGCCTAAAACCACTAGGCCAACTTACCTCTTAAAGGTACTTGGAAACTTATCCACTAATCTCATAGCATAATATATATCTTCAATTCACTTAATACAAGCACTAGAATCACCTACTGATAACATATAAGTCATACACCACTTACCTCCATATGCAACCATACATGATCAAGCCCACAAGGCATAGGATGACTTTCACTCCACCTGAAGACCATATGAGAAGACTTATCCTACTAGGATCATACTAAGAACACATTAAATTCTCTCTTTCCAAGCTCCATGCTATCTACTCATGCTTCCATAGAACCAACTTCTCCCACAAGATTTTACTAGCAACCAACACTGAGCTGAGCACTAAGATCATGCATATTAGACCAAGATCACTGTCATGCCACTTTGTCATCACTAATGTCACTTGACATCAATGACAACACATCACTTCCACCAATATCCCCCTTTTTCCATTGATGGCAACACCTCCTTTATTCTCTCCCCCTTTTCCAAAATGACAAAGTGTAATCTTCTACCAAATAGGCTCTTTTATCTTTAATCAAGAAAATTAAGAACACAACCAAGAACACATACCTTTCTCTCTCATCCTTTGAAACTCAAAGCACACCAACTGTCAGTAATAAATCATAAAGAACCATAGTTCTTCCCATTTGACCAAGCTTCCTTTAAGAACCAACTCAAGTCATAGCTCCAAAAGACCTATAAGATCCTTAGACCTGACTACCTAGGAAAGCACACTAGCTCCCCCTTAGACCACTACGATTTGAGAAACAAATAACTAGGCTCCCCCTTTTATAAACACTAAACTTAGACCTCTAAGTCTCCAAGAGACCTAGACAACACTGAAGCACACTTCCTTCTTAGATCTTTGGACCTATCACCAATTGTTTAGTAAAATAGCTCCCCCTAGGACCTTGCTCCACTTTGAAGGCTCTTTCTCAGTCTATACAATCCATGCAAACCTATAGGACCTCCGAGAACAGCTACCATCACTTCAAATAACAATATGAGCACCATAGCACTATGCAAGTTCTCATACCTTTGCACACAATGCACTCTATAAAACACCAAGGGAACTCAAAGTATAGAAACACACTTGAATCATGTTTATAATAGACCAACCTACTCATCTAGAACCAAAAAATCCAACCTTCTTTGGAAAGATATCATAAAATTACTCAATTTCTCCACTAGGCCTACTTAGATCTCTTCTAGCCCTGTCTAGCCACTATAGACCTCATAACTCTCTATGTGTGCACTTTCAAATAATGAAATTACATATATTAATTCCATTACCATGCTCCCATAACATTCCAAGAATGAGCTTCCAACTCATCCTCCTTAGCATACTTCCTTCTTTAGCCCTATTGGCCAATTAGGCCTCCTAGAAGACCAAAACTTGAATAACTTGAAATATGTGTACCTTCAGACCACTGTAAAAGTTGTTTTAGCTACCCATTGGTGCTTTCAACTAATTTGAAGCTTCCAACATCCAACTCCAAAGATAGACCACTTTTTTAATCATGCCTTAAATGACTAGGCCTTCAAAGTAAACATTGGTTAAAGGTCAACCTCCAATCAATACAAAAACCTAAGCTAGATACCACACTTGGAGACCATAAAAAAACACTACCATACTAAATTATAATCCTCCACACCTTTGGGAACCATGACTTCCTTTAGGCCACCAAATGCATGCCCATGATAAAAGAAGCTTGTGATCACTCAAAACCTTCCACCTAGCACAAAAACATTCATCCACCTATGAAACCTCCTAGAACAAGTCTAAAACACATGTGTAAACCTTATTGAGCATATAATACTTTATGATACATCTCCAATCTTTATATGACCCTTAAAACCAAGCATTTTGGGCATATAGATCATTATCTATAGCAGACATCTTGACCAAATGGTCAAAAACACACTTGGGCATATTAGGAGCATCTCCAATCTATCTAACCTTATTTGACATGTGAAAACCAACTTGAAATGTCTATTATTTACCTTCTATCCACCTTGAAAAACTCAAAGAGCTATATTGGAACCTTCTAGGTAGTCATCACTACCAAAATGGGTCAACTCTGACTTTTGACCATATAACTCACATCTATGCTCATCAAGAACTCAAACCACCTAGGAATGACTCATGGAAATCTTCTACATTCTCCCATATAATTAAATCCACCTTTCTCCTTCAAATCACTACCCATATCAAGCATCCAAAAATGATAAAAAAACACTTTGACTAGAAGACCTAAACATACCTCTTGAATAACCTTCCTTGCTTCTTTCTCTTCACTGACCTATAGGATAAATTAGACCTCCTCAAGCAGACTTGAACATATTCACAATAGGTAAAAAATCTTTTCAAACATTCTTCAAATAACACAAGACATTAAGATTCAAATCACAGATTGACTACTTCTAATGGAGCAACTCAACCTCATGATTAAAGAAAACAAGATAACTCTACATGTCATAGTCTTCAAACTTTGTAGGAATATTTGGATCATACACAATATATTTAAATTTCCTTTTTAATACCTTTTTACGTTACCAAAACATCAAGAGACTACTTTAAATCAAAACAAATCCTTCATGAATACATCTGCAAACTTATTTACAAGAATACAAAAACCTTATGATGCTACAAGACATACTCATCTTCAAAATACTATGAACTCCTTCATGATTATTCAATTATGGAAAAAATACCTCTTATACCATATAACTCTTCTTGAATACTCTTCATATATACATAAAGAATCAACTTCAGCAAGCACTGTTTAGATTTGAAAACTTGGAACTTGTTATCTGTAGAACACTAAAACCCTCTTTATGATATTAAAAATATGAAAACACATTTTTCATGACCTTTTGGGGTCATTTATATATCAAATAACATCTACATATACTTTTATCAACCACCTTGAGTGTCTAAGAATACCATTTAGCTCAGCTAGTCACACAGCCTATCGATTTTGAGACACAATCAACTTCCATGGAGATTTTCTTGCAAAGATACACTTATAGATCTTTCTTAGTGAACCAGACCTTGTCATGTAATTTATTTCCATTTTTTATGAGTCTTCTCCATGAATAGATATCCATAAGACATTCTCTTTTACTTATAAATCTTCATTGACTATCATATCTTCTATATGTCTCAAGGAAGACTAATTCCAATTACCCTGTTTGTTTCAATGAAAAACTAATGAATCAAGACGGTCCATAAAGTCCTTAAAAATTAATTAATCCTATCAAAATAAATTTATGATAACTTCTAATAGATCTCACCATGCTTAAAATCCCTTAAATCACTTGCATATATTACCAAGGCACCATTAGGCTATGTTTCTCCTTAAATTGTAGACCTTTGCCTTTCAGGACACCTGCACATATTTGTACCTATCATGTTTTCTGAAAAAGAGACCATCTTCAATAATCCCTATCATAAAACAAAGGTTAGATCTTGGATTTGGCTTCAGTATAGTCCTTTTTTAAACTTGTTAGTGCCAACATACATACCTTTGTGCAGACTTTAACTCTGATCTTCACTGACTTATCCATCATAGAGAAACCTTCAAAATTCATCAGTATTGAAATCAAAACTCATAAAACATGAATAACCATGACATCAACCACACTGATCAACAATAACTCCAAGAAGCTGATTAAGCATACAATAACCAAGCTACTCACATGATCACCTTCCAAGCTGATTAAGCCTCAAAAAGGAATTTATCTGATAAAAATTGATGGAAGTAGCTACTAATAGGGGGGTTAATTATTATTTAACAATGCACATCAAATTCCATAAACTCATTCATCATATAACAACATGAACATGAAATCTTATATATCCAAAGCATGAATAAGAGTAAACATCATATAAACACATCATTTATGTGGGAAACCCTCTAGGGGAGAAAACCCAATCTCAATCCTACAAACCAATGGAATACATTCCTATAAGGATAATACAAACATGATAATTTATACTAGCTCCAACTGATCAAGGAGTATCCACCCCTCAATTTAGTCCAGTTCCAACTAGACCTTTAGCTAGCTCCAACCAGTAAAGAGGCTACAACCCCCTAGGTGATTAAGCACCCACTCAACCACCTCTACTCTGATGTCTTCCACTTCTCTCATGTATTATACACCTGATGATGACATTTTGAAGCTCATACACCTGCAATCTACTTCTCTTCTCCAAGCAAGCACACCTAATGAATTATTAGCTCATGAACATGATCAATAAAACATGACTAATCCTCTTCACCCTCTAATGGTCCTCAATTACCAATATTTTCTCCTTGGCTGAGCTCTTCCCTTTGCTTGAATACACTTTGCTCTCACA
The DNA here is from genome assembly GCA_037957365.1 of Torreya grandis. Classification (NCBI taxonomy): domain Eukaryota; kingdom Viridiplantae; phylum Streptophyta; class Pinopsida; order Cupressales; family Taxaceae; genus Torreya; species Torreya grandis. Next base: position 36,239 of record JARHVA010011374.1, on the reverse strand, counting down.
CCTACACAAATAGACTAATTTGACCTTGTATATATATCACTACATCATATAACCCATCTTGGTTGGCCAAGATACTTTAAATTATTATTTTACCTTTATAAAATATCCTTATACATGTCATCAAGCCAACTCAAACACTCCATAGGTCATCCAGACTTCAAAACAAGCTCTTTCCGCCTTTAGTTCTCAATTAGGCCTAATGCATTAGCCCTTATAGGTTATTCACCACATATGACCATCTCCATGAATGATATCCATAACCAATTCTTAAAACACATAAAACCTACCTCCAATATATAATTTATCAATCACATATGGGTCTACAACATCTATAATTCTTATTCATACCTTGAATGAAGCCTTTTAGACTACTCTCTAACAGGCCTAGAAACCTAGAAAACATAGTCATATAGAACTGAAGCATACAAAATATTTTCTCAAATAACCACATAAAAAACACATGGATAGGTCCTCCATGACTTAAAAAACACCTCCAACTCCATTTTTCACCTTCACATAGCTCACACAGGTCCAAACCAACTCAAACAAATTGGTCATGCACACCAGAAACTTAGTCAAAAATCTTTGACTGCTCCAACCAAAATAGAAACAAAGTATGAAGACCAAATCCATGTACTAAAGTTATGAAAATTTTATAATATCACCAAGCTCTCACTCATCTCAAACTCTACTCATAATATCTCAAACTAGCCTCTCCAAATAGGCCACTTCAGACTACCTACAAGCTACAAAAACCTGTCATGTAGATGTTCTTGTCTAACAAATGAAAGAACACTTTCATATCATCTAATCCACATTCATAGATTGTATGTGATCTCTATATCACTCTCAATTATATATTTCTCTTTTTATAGTAGCATCCTTTGGTCTAACAAACCAATTCCTCAAATTACTATCTCATAAACTTTATTACTTAGATAAGCCACTTTGAAATCACCTTCTTGCCTATATATGGTCATCAAATCCACATACCAGTAAATGAAACATAAGACATAGGTATTAAACAAAGACCCAAAACTATTATAATCATCCTTACTCACTTGGAACACTTCCCTAAACACATATTCACTCTACCTGGATATTTGTTCACTATTTTCACCATCTGTAGATTAGTGACTAGTCAACTTGATTGACTTAGATAATTGACACAAAGTAGATAAATTGCCCAATTGAATCCATAGACCTCAATAAAAATTCTTGACATTCAAGCTTCAATGAATCTCATGTGTTGACTCAGTCAACCCTACTTGTAGAACTAAAATCTTTAGAAATAAGCATATTTCTATACCTTCGGTTCACTACCCTGACACACCACTACCACCTAGAGATGATTAAAGGAAGCCTTTATACCTTAAAATAGTCAAACTTGGTCAACCAATCCATTCTAGGTCCTTTCTAGAAATATCTTTCCAATTGCTCCATTATGAGGGTTTATAAAGGGTTTTAACTAGTTTACATTCTTAACAGATGTTCATAAAGCTCTACCCCTTAACTCCTAAACCCATACTTGGAAAAAACTATTAGTGACCTTCTCCAACTACTCCAAATATCTCATCTTCCCATGCAAACCTTGTACATGTTAACAAGCATGAGAAACTTCCTCTTAGGCTCCTTGCACTCATTTATAGTACCCTTTAAAGCTTCTAAACCAACTTTATGACTTTGTAGCTCAATCTTTAACCTTATACCTAATCAACATGCTTGGACAAACTTTCCTAACCATCTCTCATGAAATAACAAGCTTCATCATCCTAAAAGCACAATTTGACCCTTCACAAGTCTTCATAAGCCCACTTAGGCCAATGGCTAAACTGTATTGCAAACCACTAGCCACCTCTTTCAAACCATACACCTAGCCTCTCAACATCTTATACATGTCCAACATGCATATGACAAGCATATTAAGCTTTTCCAAGTTGGATCTTCTTCGTGACTATTCACAAGGACCTCATTAGTCCACCTTGCCTATTAGGCCTAAAACCACCATGCCAACTTACCTCTTGAAGGTACTTGGAAACTTATCCAATAATATCATATCACATTATATATCTTCAATTCACTTAATACAAGCACTAGAATCACCTATTGAGAACATACAAGTCATATAACACTTACCTCCATACGCAACCATACATGATCAAGCCCACAAGGCATAGGATGACTTACACTCCACCTGAAGACCATATGAGAATAATTCTCTTGCGAGGATCATACCAAGAACATGTCAAATTCTCTCCCTCCAAGCTCCATGCTTCCATAGAATGAACTTCTCCCACAAGCTTTTACTAGTAACCAAGACTAAGCTGAGCACTAAGATCATTCATGTTAGACCAAGAGCACTCTCATGCCACTTTATCATCACCAATTACACTTGAAATCAATGACAACAAATCACTTCCACCAATCTCCCAATATATTAATTTATAATTAATTAATAAAATCAAGCACACCCATTTCCTCAAAAATAATTAAAAATCTATATTATTTACCTCATTTAGACATCCTCCATGTTTGTCTTTAGCAAATGTTGACTCATCCAATCACCTTCCTCAACCACCTCATGATTATTCTTATATAATTTCAACTTACTTATGATTCATCCCTTGACTTTTTAACTACCTTTACCTATTCATGTTGAGTCACTCAACTACCAACTAACTCTCCCCCTACTTCTCAACACATGGAAACTAGCCATCATCCATTGGGATGAGGAATCAAATCCAACCAATTATTATTATAATTCAAAAAAATTAAATTATTCTCAACCATTCATCTCACCAACCTCAAGCATATAAATTTATGTGCAATCCTTGATTCAAATCATCCACCTTCAAACTATCAAAACTCTATCAAAATATCCTTTTGGATCCGTTGAGATCAAATCCATTTACAACCACATATTACCAAATTCCCTTTATTTTTAGAATATTTGATCACCCACATCAAGAAAAAAAAATATCAAATATACCATTGATCACATAATGGAGAAGGTGATGAACACACATTTCAAGTTTTGTAAGTATGTCATCTAATTAGGTTTCTTTTATTGTTGTTACTCTATTATATAAGTTACTATAGTTTAGGAAGAGTTGTATTTCATTATTATCTTATTATTTACATTATAAATTTCACACTATATAGGATTTATTGAATTCCCATAGTCATCTAACCTAATTACACCCATTTCATTGTTCCTAGCATTGATCGATAATTTCTTTATTTTGTCATCACGATATAAAAGGACCTTAAAATTCTTCCACTTCAAAATTAAATTCCCTCATAAAAAAATGCCATGAGAGAAATATATCTCCCATTGTGTAAAACCCCATTATTTAATTTAACCAACCCAATCCATAGATTCATCCATCCATCTATCCATTATGTCAGATGTCTCAACCAAACCTTGGGAAGTCAAGTGCGTAGGTTAGTCTGTTACTTTCTATGTGTATACTGAAACCATAAAAAAAGTATTTGAGCATAAAATATTTCACATCATTGAATTTAACATTAAAATATATTTCCATTTTTTAAAATGGTGAGAAAGATATGATAAAACATAGAATTTTTGTTATGTGTGTCCGCAAGGTACTGTCGAAACAACATTTCTCACTCTTTGTTTTCCAAAAAAAAAATTAATCTAAGGATAAAATATTTCACATCATTACATTTATCATTTAAATACCTTCCAAATTATTTTAATGGGAGAAAAAATGAAGTATAGATGTGAAATATATGACCAAAATAAGAATTTGTATTTTTGCCTTGACATTCTAGTGTGCCTAGTATACCTATTGTTGAGCAAATTTGACTTTTTAGTCAAATTGAGGCACCTATAGGTAGAAATTTGAATTTATAGGTATATAGGGGGTGTAATATCATGCTATGATTAAATTTTATATTAGCCTTGGTCACTTATTTTATTAGTCTCTCATGTCATTTTGGGTTATTTTAAGGGTCAAAATAGTGCATTTAATGTTTTATACAAGTTTCTTGGTAAATGTTAAGGTATAAAAACATGATTCCATGTCTCATGTGTCATTATAAATCTAAAAAAAAACTATTATTAACTAAAATATGGTAGGTTGTTTATAAAAAAGGTAGTTTTCTTACATAAAAGGAAGAGTTTGACACTTATACGACCTCATTGGAAGTGTGCCACTTGAAAAAGGTTGAAATGTGACTATTTAGCTTATAAAATATCATTTCCACATTTTTTTTGATTTGGAGATGTCATTTATTTCTCAAAATCATTTTTCTTCCTTTTCAATTTTTTAGACACACAAGAGTGACTTGCAGGTTTGTACTTGGTACGGTCAACACAAAGGGTTTCAGGAAGAATGCTTTTGGGAGGTTGTAAACTCAAATACCTTCATTTCCATATAATAATATTGAATATTAATCAACTATGCTTTATTAATCATACATTTTAAGTTGATTTTTCAAATATACCTGTTCATCTATGCACCCTATAGGTTTTGCTCTTGTTTGGGATATTTCATACAGTTCACTTGATGAGTTTAGTTTCAAAGCATATTGGCTTCCTCCTACGATTTTTTTTCATGATTATTTTCATCTTTAAAGTTGATTTGATAAGTCTCATAGCTCACTTTGAAAAAGGTAACCTCCATGAGTAGTTTCAGTCATTTCCCCACTTGCATAATTTTGAATTGAATGCAGAGGCTTCATATGAATGGAAAATAGTGGCCTCCATGCTTAAATTCCATGAGGGTCACCTCTTTTTATTTTATTTTCTCACATACCCATAGTTTCATCAAAACCCATGTCTCCATGCTAAACTAGTCATGAGAAACTCCTGCTTGCCTTATTCCATATATATACAAATGATTTCCAAGTTCAAAGAAATGTTTGAAAGCTTGTTTCAAGAGGTATTTATTGTCAATCATGTGTGTGGAGGGTTGAAAATAGGCTTAAGATTCCCTTAGGGCATTTTTGTCTATCTTTCTCCTCCATTTTACACTCACTATCCATACACAACTAATATGCAACTACAAAACCCCTTGATGATGTCATGATGAGAGGTGGAAGGCTTGATAGGGTTTTCAATCTCTTAAGACTATTAAAGTGCATTGAAATTCTTGGTGAAAGCATAAAAGTGTTTACCAACTTGCACACTTTATAAAATTAGGGTGATCAACTAGTTAGAATGCCTTAGTTAAGGTATTTTCATAGTTTATACACTCTCATATTGTGAAAAAAAGCAAAGAAGGGATCCTCACCATGTACATATAGTCCACTTGGAGAAGGTTCTCACGTAGTCCTAACCTAACTAGTCTACCTTAGAAATTGAGGAGGTTTAGGGGTCTAGATTTGAAACCAAGGGGTAAAAATTTATAAAAATCATCCATGTGAGTTGTATAATCTCCTCTAATAATTAATTTGCATAGAAAAATAGGGGAAGTTCCCTATGTTTTGTCTCGGATAGAGCGCACTCCCCTCAAATGCAAAACCTATAGATTTGGGAAGATGGGAATAAAAGGTGAAGCCAAAAGATAGAGGGACCATGATAGAGGGTTTTTGAAGATATATCACACCTATGACATAATTAAAAACACCTCACATTAGTATATAAACCAATAGGGAGGCCTAAATCTTTGGAGCAAGTAGTTAAGCACATTAAGCATGGTTATGCCTATGGAGCAAATGAAGGGTCAAAATCATAATTAGCATGAGACATGATTTAAAACATATTTTGGAATGTTTTTGGAGTCAAATAGGATGTTTTAAATCCATTATAATGTAGAGGAAACATCAGGAGAGCCATTCTTGAGCTCAAAACCACTCACACTTATGCAAAAGTGGAAAAGCAAGCTTGATAGGGCAAATTTTGGAGCTCACATCTTATTTGAGAATATAAATGGGAAAAAATAATTTATTAGGGGTTATAAGAGGTCCATATCAACAAATTTATGGTACTGGATTGAAACTTGAACGTACAATCTCTATGAATCAAGCTTAAAACTAAAAATTGCTCTAAAACCCTTGTATACCCTTGATAATGAACTGATGGAGGAAATTGAGTTATAAATGAAATATAATGAGATATTTTGGATAGGATGGTGATTGGAAATTGTATAGGACTTCCCTAGGTTACTCCCCATGCCTTTTGATTGTACAGACCTATACGAATGGAGGTAGAAGCAAGGTTTTCTTGCTATTTTATGTGTTTTACAAGTTTTATAAGGATTCTGAGCATGAAACTAAATTTGGGAGGAATATATAGACTTTTTATAACCCATTATTTAAATTTAATATTTAAATTAAACTCATAAGTGCCTCAACTAAGTGCTTTAACTCAGCCAATCAAACTAGCCTAATGGACAAACTAGGGAGAAATGTGAAAACTTCAAGTGAATGGCCTTTTAAGGTGCCCCTAATGCTTATAGGTCCATGAAGGACCTTGAACCATTTAATTCACTCCCTAAAATGTATTTTCATTATAAAATAAATCCAAATTTGATTACAAGCATGCATGGTACATGGAAGAGTAGTATTCTGGACAACAGATGATGATTACTCCTCTTTAGTTGATTCCAGATGACTAGACCTATAAATAATGCATGGAAATGAATTTTTGATGTCCTTAAACTTAATTTAAATAATTTAGACTGATATTCATTAGTTATTTGACGTTAAAAAAACTCCAATCATGAAGGTAGTTTTTCTAAGCTAGTTGAGGAGTTTTCTTGCCACTTTTTATGAAGTTTGTGACTTGGATTGACACTTGTAGCTCCTAACCTTGCATGGTTCATCCCATACCCTATCCACATGCACAATTAACTCCTTGGATCATATTTAAAAGTGTCCTTATGACCCTTATACTTCTCCCTTCTCTCTCTCTCATAAGTTCTATAAGAACTAGCCATTTTAGCATTGTATTGGATGTTCCACCTGAGTATGGTGAAGCCCTGATCATTTGTCTACTTTTTTTATCAATAAAATGAGTAAGTGTTACCTCTTTCATGAATTTTCATAGTTTTATTTACTTTAATGTTGAATTTTCTTAGTGAATATTGTGGATTCCTTAGTAAGTTGTCACATTATCTCACCTATTTATAGCTTCTTCTTGCAAGGCATGTGATGTGTTCCAAGAAATGTCAAAGTTAAAATGAGTTAGTATCTTCATTAGTGCCATTCAAGGACTCTTCTCTAGTCTTCCTAGCTTTTCACATTCATCCATAACCCCATTATGTAATATTGATGCAAAAATACATAGATTAGAGAGTATATGTTTAGTTTGTCCTTTGATTTCAAGTGTAATATGCATATGGTTAGATGTCATCAGTCAATTTAGTGTATCACCTCCCTTAGGTTAGTTTGTTTTCAGTTCTCTCTCTCCATTTTCACCCCCAAAGTTAGTAGTATTTACAATCCAAAGTGGTACATCAAGGGAGCTAGCCCTATCTAGAGACTCACCTCATTCCTTAGGCTACCCACAAGCCTAGAGGTGATTCCATTGTGCCACTTGGATGAGGAGAGATTTGCATCTCCTTAAAGGGTGAAAATATAAGTGATAACACCTACCATGTCCAACATGTCTAGTGTATTAGTGAGGATAGCTTAACCTATTAAAATATGTTTGATACACTTTGTAAGGATAGGTTAACCTGACTTAGCACATCTAAAATGATCGTGAGGTTAATTCAGCCCAACTTAGTGCATCCAATGCCATTGTGAGGCCAGGTTGACCTAGATCAACATGTCTGACACTCCCATGAGGCCTAACTAACCTACCTCAAAAGTTTTAGATCTCTAATATGAAAAATATATGAACTTTTTTACTTTGATCCTTCAAATAAATATGTTCACTGGACAATATATTTCCAAGGCACCAAATGAGGACCAAAATGGAGTTCACTTATAGAAGATATGATAAAATAGAGGAAGTGCACCTATTGTGAAGTTATTTTAATGGTACCTAATTTATTAGGGTTATATTTTACAAAAAAAATATAAAGCATGGGCCTTTGATATCTTAAGCAAAGATGATCCTTAAGACAATATCTTTCCAACACATCAAATGAGAACAAAAACAAGGTTATGATGTAATAAATATGGTAAAATATAATATTTTACCTATTACAAAATTAAGGTATGAATGGTAATTTATTTATTTAGATTATTAAAAAACAAATTTCCTCAATCGAAACATGTAAAAGACCTAATACACTTATGAGGCCTAGTTGACATAGTGTTAAACTTCTATTTTCTCCATGTGGGAACTAAAATTTTAAAAATATCATGAATTCAAATTTTGGGTAAAATAGTTTTATTTGAACACGGTATCAAATTATTTAGAAGAATTCAAGAAAAATCCAAGCTCTTTGGTGATTGGTGCCTTTTCCACCTTGTGAATAGTGTGTAGTGCATATGTATATCTCAATCTGACCAACTAGTAACTAGTTCACATATCCAAATCATATGGGAATGAACACACATTTTTGGGATATATCATTACCTTGAAAAATCCACTTATTTTCCTACTATAAATACCAGTAGATGATGCATATCACACACTATCTTTATTTCACCAACTAGCAACCATTTTTCCTATCAAAATGGTATGGGAAATGAACACACATTGTAAAGGTTGATTGTTATCTTGAAAACTCCACCTATTTATCTAATTTAATATTATGGTAATTTTTATATTCTTGGAAGGATATACGATGAAAATTTACATTTGTGTTTGAAAACATAAGTTGATTTATTTGAATACCTTTAAAAACAATGTTACCTAGAATGGATCTTAGCAAAGCTCATGATATCTCTAATCATCTAATAAGGGGTGTGCTCATGTTAGAAGACACTAACAAGGAAGTTACTAATCAAGGAATTTATGTATTTCAATTATATCTAACATAGGTAAGAAGAAAACATCACAATACTCTTGCATTTATTAAAAACACATGCACACCAAAAATAAGAAACCAATAGGGAAGATAAGAAGCCAAAATCGTTATGTGAATTATAAAACACACACTTGGTAGTGGTTTAAAAAACCATTAACAGGTTCATAAAAATACAATCCTTTCTTTAACCACTTAGGATAAGCTATAAAATAAAATAAAACCAAGGAATCATGAAACATGTGAAACACAAGGCATGGCTTGAATGGAAACACAAGAGGCTTTAGGAAGAAAATTTGGATTTTTTATGCTTGACATTAAAAAATATTCATCTTCACCTATATCTATCTTATGTCACTCATGATTGCGCTCACACTCTTGTATAATTTCTTAAAGTGTACTATCGTTACTTCCCCTAATGATTTCTCTTTCTTGAATTAATTTGTCAAGATCTTATTTGAAGTACTAGGAGAAGGAAGATGATTAATTTACTACTATAGTGTCACCCTCTTTGATAAAAACCAAATAATCACTTTTATGCATGAAAATATATTCATATTTATTTTTAATTTGATAATTTTATTGAAAAAATAGTAGCAAACATGATTAAAAAATAAATTCAACAAGTTTGATATCTACCTTATTATTAGTTGCCCACGCTTCAATGAGTAGTCTAGGGTTATCTAGTTCATGCTTCTTAGAATAAATGGGTTCCTTAAATATTTTATCCTTTTGGATGGGTTTATACAAACCTTATTTTAAGAATTGAGTGAATTAGAATGATGTTGTCATTGATGGAGAGTTTTCTTCTGAAACACAAATCAAACAATTGTTCTCTAGCAAACCAATGGGGGCTTCTTCTTGAACTTGATCAACTAGATATTGTAGTGGGAAAGGATCCATTTTTTTTCTTTGCATGCTGGATTCATGATAAAAAGGTTATATTTCCATGGTATCATGTTCATGTTGTTGAACACTATCAACTTCTTATTTTTTATTTCTATTTGTCTCTTGTTCTATGAAGGAAACTGAAAAGGAATTTTCAAAGCATTCTTCGATAGCTTTTATTAATTGTACTAAAATGTTAATATCTTATTCATAATACCAAATAAGTAAATTACTATATAGGATTTTTCACCATGATTAAATTTAATTCATCACTTTCATTCCCACCACCAATAACTTGTTCATTTATGTATTTGTTCCACCTTATGTAAGTTTTGGAGTGGGGAGTTTTATCTTACTTTTATTTGTACAAATTTGTATAAATATTTAAAAAAGTGTACCTTTTTGGGATCATCAAAATTTTAAAAAATTATATTTTATTTGAAAACAAATATGAAAAGGAAAACATTTTTTTACCATGTCATCATTTGCAAGAACCCAATTAGCCCTTAGTTTGGGTTGTTTTTATGACTTTTATACCATGAATGGATGAACCACATCATCTCTAGATGTGTCTAATTATGGGATTGGGATCAAATCCTAATGATGCTCAAAATCATCAATTTTTTTTGTTGATTTATTTTTATATTTTCATCAAAAAATTTAGCATGCTTGTGTTCAACATCATTTATTAAGAAAATTCTTATTAGTACTCACATGGTGAGTAAATAAGTTATAATAGTTAGATAAAATAAAAATAATTGTTAAATCAACTCATGTAAAAAGGAGTTTCAAGAATAATATTAGCAGATAGGTGGGTGTGTGTAAAAATAAAGGAGGAGATAATATTTCAAGAGAGATTTGAGGGGTTCATTTTATAATCCTTAACTCCTAGTCTTTAGGAAATGTAAATGTTATATAATGTAATCTCTTGCATAAATAAGATATCCCAAATAAACTATAAAATATGAGTTTATGAAAATACTTTTTCTTTGTGTATTTGATTTGTTCAATAGATTAAATATTTTTTTGTGTTTAGCTTATGATAATCTAAACCAAAATGAGCATCTAATATCAGATTCAAGTAGCCATGAGAGCCTTCATAGAATAGTTTATCCATATTCATTTAAGGAGATTTTATATTAATTTTATTATTGAGTGTTTTGAGGGGCAATTGAAACTTTTGTGGTTTCTATTTGATTTGTTATCTTCTATGTTTATGCCATTTTATCCAGCATCCATGCATAGTTCATGCCATAGCAAGACATCCCATTCAGTACAAAACTAGGAGCTGTGAGATGCCTTACATTTAAAGAGTGCAATAAATGCTAAATGTGTTAGTTTACACAATTTATTGTTGATATCTCGAGTTGGTCATCTATATACCAAAAATCAAAGATATTTGTATTATTTTGGAATGATCCTTCCAAGCACATAAAAACCTATCCATCTATAATTTAATGATGTTTAGCCTTGGTACAATAGTTAATTTGGATGCCCAGCTCATGTTATTGTTAGATGAAATCCAAATTGCTTCACAAAATTGATGACCTATTTTTCGAATGATGCTTAAATTATTCAAAAATTTGGTGCCACCACCCATATTCTACATAGTGCATGAAGGTTTCATTGACACAAGTGGTTAAAAGTCTATTATTTAATAATTGGAAAGAGTCTTAAATCTTTGGCATTTAAAAGTGTCAATATTCCATCATTGATTCTTAATGTCTTTTGAATGCATAGCTCTCAACACTTCTACACCAAAAAATGTTGTCAATGCTTACTCGTATGAAATTATTTTATTTTTTAAGTCAAAACAAAGCCTAAAAAACATATTCCATTTATAGATTAATGTTTTAATTTGTTGAAATGGATTTTGTCAATAGTAATCTTAATTTTAGTTTTGATTCTAGCTTAGAAATCCATTTGATATTTATTCTATTAGTTTTAAGTTTTGAATTAATAAGATTTTGTTTAATTTAATTCTAATTTTTTAAATAGTTGTTTAGTGTCATATAGGTTTTAATTTTATATATAGCCTTTTTTATATGTTCTTAAAAATAAAAGTCAAAAAGAGTATGCATGTCTTTTATTGGTGTCTTGTGTTATTTTTTACATTTTAATAGATTTTATTAGAACATTTATAAGTGTCATTAGTGAATATTCTATGTTGATATTAAAATTCAAATTTGAAAGTCAATGTCAATGTCAAAATCCAAAAGTCTTGATTTTTTAAGTGCCTTAATTGTAATGGATGTATAGTTTCTTTTACACAACATCCATCTTATGGGGGAGGCATTCTAAAACCAAGTCTCAAATCAAATTTTTTTAAGTAAGTAGCAAACCCACAAGAGGATGGGGGTAATGGAGGAAGGAGGACTTTAAATATCCTATCATTAGCCATAAATGATAGGGTCATGCAATGATGTTGTGGCATGGTTTTTAGTTGTGTGTTTACTTTTTAGTTTTGTGTGGTAGTAAATAAGAACAAAATTAGTATTCATATTCAAATTTGTAATAATTGAGCATAATTTATTTTTATTTTTTCCACAATTAAAATAATGATGAGAGCTGATAAAATTACTATAGCATCATGATATTACGATTGTTGGTTAATAACTCATAAAACCATCTTGTTTGGCTATAGGTTGTTGGTCAATTTAGGTAAAAACCATCATGTTTTGGATGTTGGTTAACCACTTGTAACCATCATGTTTTAGTTTTTATTAAACTACTTAAAAACCCATCCTTGATTTTGTTGGATATCCTAGAAAAACCATGTAAATCATAAGCAAGTAGAGGTAGCACGTTCCAATTCAAAATTGATGTTTTTCCCATGTTCACATTAAGGGGGGGGGGAGGGGCGGGTGGGGGGGGAATGTTAAGAAAATTCTTATTAGTAATCACATGGGTGAGTAAATACGTTGTAATAGTTAGATAAAATTAATAAGAGTTGTTAAATCAACTCACATAGATAGGATTTTCCAAAATATTATTAAGAGACAGGTGTGTGTGTAAAAATAAAGGAGGAGAGAATTTTACAAGAGATATTTGAGGGATTTGTTTGATAAGCCTTATCTCCTAGTATTTACAAAATGTAAAGGCTATATTATGTAATATCTTGCATGAATAGATATCATTAATAAATTAGAAAATATGAGATTATAGAAGATAATTTTTCTTTGTGTATTTGATTTGTTAAGTAGATTAAATAATTTTGTGTGTTTAGCTTATGATAATATGAACCAAAATTAACATAATCAAATGTCTCTTATTCACCGATGTGTAAGTAATTATGCTCATTATTTGTCATATATTCTTGGAATGAGGCTAAAATGGATTTTCAATGCACTCTTCCATGAATTATTTTTCATGGGTTGAATTATCAATATCCTCTTTGTTTTGTATTTACTCCACATTTTACTAGTTTTGAAGTGGGATTGTTTTTTGCTTGATTGTGCTACTCCATAAAAATATTTCAAAAACTACACTCTCTTGGGATCATCAAAAATTTCATGAATTGATTTTTTTTTTAAATAAAGATAAAGAGGAAAACATTTTTTACCATATCATAATTTTCAAGAACCCAAATTCCCCTTAGTTTGGGTTATTTCATTATCATTTTATTATATGTTTCTTCTCTTTTCCACAAATAATCCATGCTACCAATTTTCACAATTAAAAATTAAACTTTGGGTAGCGATAACAAATCTCAAAATATCAAAATCATGGGTTGTGTTCCATAATTTTTGGGCTTTAATTCAATGGAGTCACCATTTTGAAATGGGAAGAATCCATTCAAATTTTGAAATTCAAAGGCACCATTTGATCCCCTAGTGGAGTCACCAGAAATTATTGGAAAAATTTTATGTCACTTCTATTTTGTTTAGATTTATGACTCGCCCAATGAGAAGTGTCACAAATTTGACAATAAATGGATAAATATCCGTTGAGATGGTTATTTTCCTTTGCATTTGAGAGGGGAAACTCCAACATATGATTATGGGTTTTTTTAGGTTTTTGTGTACTTCTAGCTAAAAAGAACAAAAAGGAAATGAATTTTGGAAACAATGTACACTGACAATAGCAAAATAATGGAAGAGGATGGATGTGAAGGTGAGAAAATCATAGCAGAATAAACTTAGAGAACCAGTGGAATAGTTTTAATATTTAAATGGAATGGCTAGACATTATTCCTCTTGCATGAAAAAGGAATTAGAAGTAGTATATATATGGGGAAAAAATCATTGATTGTAAATACTCCTCAAAACTCAGATCATGTACACTTGGTAAAAATCCCATACATGGGTTTTTCAACACAAAGTTTGGCAACACTATGAGTTGCATACAACCAAAAAAAGCACAAAATTTTAATAGATTATATATCTACAAATAACAAAGCAAGTTTCACAAATAAAGAACATCAAAACCCACAAAGTCAAAGAATTATTCAATCAATTTACTTTTACTCTATTAAAAATTCTAGAAAAGTACATGAAACACACAAAGTTCTAGCCAACCCTTCCCCAAGAGCTAAAATAAAGAATAAACCTTTCAAAATTATCATTTATCCTATTTATAACACATAGAAGGATGTAAATGACCTTTCATATTTTCATTTTTATCCTAATATATTTTACATTTGTATTTTATTTTTTAATAAATTGACTTAAATATTTTAAATAAAGCACGAAGTGGGCTTCACTGAGCCTTATCCATTGAGTGGTATAGTTTGGAAATAGTATGTGCCACACACCAACTTATGAAACTAAGTCCTGTAAAGGCATATTTGACTAAGATATGAGATGTTAATCCATACAAAAAGTCTATGAGGATAAAATATTTCACATCATTGAATTTACCATTTAAATATATTTTCATCACTTTGAAAGAGAGCCAAAATATAGTTCAAATGTGAAATATATGATGAAACAAAGAATTTGTACTTAGCATGCCCATGAGGTATTATTGGAACAAAAAAATTCCATATTTTTTTTCTATCTAGACTTTTAATATAAATATCAAATATTTCACATCATTATATTTCTCATTTCAAAACCTTTTCAATGCTTTAAATGAGAGGCAAAATAGAGTTCAAATGTGAAATATATGGCCAACATAAGAAATTTTATTTTCACATTTATGTAGATACCCATATTTGGTATAAGCAAAGTTTTCATAGTGTTTTTTCATAACCTTTTACATATATACATATTTTGACTAAGAGATAGATAGCTAGTTGCATGATCACATATGGACCTTTTAAGTTCCATCTTATTTTGCATGCTTTATTTTCTCATTTGGGCCTATATGTTGTAAAAATTATTTTTATCTAATGTATTCAAGGGATCCCTATTTGTGTTTCATGTTATATTTATGTTATCAACCTTTAGACACTTGTGTCTATGTTGGAAGTTTACAACCATGACACAAGTATTTAGACTTATCCTTTTATCATTTTTTGTATTGTTAACCTTTTGATATTTGTTTTTTCCCCTTTTTTTCATTCTACTTTCAGATTTTCATGTTCCATTAGGTCCTAATTCAAAATCTAGAGATCCATATATATACAAAGGTTACAGTCTAATTATATCATCTAGAAATTTGATCAAGCAAGTTCTAATTAGCAAGTATTTTATATTCCAAGCTATCAAATGGCATTGCATACTAAATTGAATATCTAAATCAATCAAATGTCATTATACTCTTTCATTATTGGTACCGAGTGTTACAATAGGAGAAAGAGAATTTAGTTGCATAGTTACTATTTCACACACATGCTTAGGAAGGAGAACTACGTGCGAGTCTGAGGCCCTCTTTAGAGTATTGACTATGTAGGTAATAATTATCAACGATAAGGGTTGATAAGGTTACCTTGAATGATGTGTTAATAACCTAAATAAATCAAGTATCATTTGTACCTCAAGTGCACTGTAGGTGAAAATATTTTTTTAACCATATTTATCACATTGGAACCTTATTTTGGTTCTCATTTGATGTGTTGGAAAGATATTGTCCCAAGGATAAACTTTTCTTAAGATATCATAGGCCCATACTTTATATTTTTTTTAAATATAATAGATTAGGTATCATTCACATAAGTTCACTTCCTCTATTTTGTCATATCTTCCATAATTGAACTCCATTTTGGTATTTGTTTTGTGCATTGGAAAGATATTTTCCCAAGGAGCATATTTCTCTGAAATATTAAATTCAAAAACTTCATATATTTTCATATTATATATTTTAAACTTTGGATGTAGGTTAGTTGGGCCTCACGGAGTGTTAGACGTGTTGAGCCAGGTTGACCTGGATTCACAGTGGTGTTGGATGCGTTAAGTTAGGTTGACTTGGCCTTATGAGCATGTTGGACATGTTGAGCTAGGTCAATACATCCTTATAAAATTCATCAAACACATTTTTATAGGTCATCCTAGCCTCACTATAACACCAAACATAGTGGTCA